>APFE031492318.1:0-24414 GCA_000404065.3 Pinus taeda | reverse complement strand
GCTGCATGCCACAAGACGGGTCACCTCATCGAGGCCTGCCCCCGACGGGACGCCCATCGCCGTCGTTTCCCCCATCATCGCATCTCATCCCGTCGCCATCCGCCTGCTAACCCGATTCTTTCTTCTCCCCCGTCCCCTGGGATCCCCTCTGCTCAGATCCCTATTGTTCTCCCATCATCCCCCCCCCCACATGCTCCCATCCCCGAACCTATCAATGATCCCCCCATTCGCTCCCCCTCTCCTATCCCGATTGGAGATATCTGTAATGGCTCCCTCCCCATTTTTATATCCTCTTCTTCCCCCCCCCGAGCCACTTGCTCCCTGTCCAACAAAGGGAAGGAACCCATGCCGGCTATCACCCTCGTCAATTCCCCCTCATCAACGCCGGTTAACAATTTTGACAGCGACGTTGATCTCCTACTTCACCGCCGATCCGTGGAGCTGGAGCCTCTCACCATCCACAGGCCGCCTCATCCAAATTCTCCCACTATCAGTCCGGCTTCGGGGCTCAATATTACTGTTCGTAAGACTGCCAGAGGCGGCTCTCGTCATTTTCGGGGGCGATCCAATCCCCCCACACTGGGCGACCGATCTTTTTCTCTTATTGATGTACCGATTTTTGACATGTCATCTTCTCTCTCTCAGCCCCTTAGAGCAGATTTGGCTGATGCATCCAAGTCTTGATGGATATTATCTCCATGAATATTCGCGGGCTTGGCGCTGGCCCCAAATTCCTTGCGCTCAAGAATATCATTTTTTCTGCCCGGCCTAAAATCATTCTTATACAGGAATCCATGCACGACAGGTCCACCTCAATCACATATTTCCGGAAGATGCTTCCCTCCTGGTACATCGTGGCTCTAGATGCATGTGGTCTCTCGGGCGGCCTTGTCGCTATGTGGAATCCCCTTTGGATTCGCGCATCTGCCTATAAATGCTTCGCGGGAATTTTACTATCTGCCACCTTCCGTGGACAACGGCTCCCCATTCATATTCTCAACATCTACGCCCCCTACATGCATAGACAACCATTTTGGGACCGATTTTTTTCCTCGGATCTCTGCCAGATTCGTCATATGATGCTTGTTGGCGACATGAACTTCACACTATGCCCTGATGAAGTGTGGGGTGCTGGCAGGAAAAAGGACCCGATATTCGACTTCCTCAGATCACAGCTGCTTCATTGGAATTTTATCGACATCGAACCCTCTGTACAGACCCATACTTGGCAGAATGGCCGATTGGAAAATGCATATATTGCAAAGCGCATAGATCGTGTCATAATTCAGGAAGAGATTATTGAGGTTATGGGAATGCCTACATTCTCCATTGGTCTTGATTCCATCTCCGACCATCGACCGATCTTCATCCAGTGGCGGCAGAAGCTCCCCCGTCAGCACTATCCATTCAAGTTCAATCATACCTTCATAAAAGACCCCGTCTTCAATCAAATTGTAATGGACGCTTGGAATGATTCGAAACAGGGATTCCATGGGCCCTCATTTCGTGAACGTTTGGCATACGTTCGATCCCTCTTCATGATTTGGCAGCGAGAGAAGCGTCAGCGGGATCGATCTGCCCTCTCGTGCATCCAAACCGAGTTGGACCTCATCCAATCATCCCATGATCCCCACTCTTTATCTTTCCATACCAAATGTAAGATTGCTGAACTTATGCGCCAAAAGAACCGCATCTTAGATATGGAGGAGTCTTCTTGGCGTCTAAAGAGTCGGGCCTTATGGCTTGCATTGGGGGACCGAAATACAAAATTTTTCCACAGACATGCCAATCTCAGACGTGAGATCAATACAATCTGGAAAATTCAAGATGGTTCAGGTGGCCATTATTTCTCTCAAAGTGACATCACAAATGCTGCTCTCTCTCATTTTAAAAAGCAATACAGCCGTGGTGAGGGCTGTGCTATTCACGATATCCTCTGGGGCATAGAATTATTTCCCTCCATGTTTGACGCATCCTCCAACGATGCCATATACCAGCCGATCACAGAGGAAGAATTACTTGGTATTCTCAAGGCATTCAGCAAGGACAAATGCCCTGGTCCCGACGGATGGACCGTCGAATTTTTCCTACATTTTTTTGATCTTATTAAACAGGATCTTATACTCATGATTGAAGACACTCGCATCAAAGGTTACATTCATCCACATGTAACATCTACCTTAATTGCTCTCATCCCAAAGAAGAAAGATGCAGACTCCTTCTATGATTTTCGCCCGATATCTCTCTGCAACATTTCCTACAAAATCATATCAAAGATAATCGCAGAGCGCATCAAGGGCATTCTTGCCTCATCTCTTTCTAAGGATCAACACGCTTTTCTAAAGGGTCGAAATATTCTGGATGCAGTAGCTTCTACTCAAGAATGTATATATTCGATGTTCTCCAAGAACATCACAGGGGCTGTTCTTAAAATTGATCTGCAAAAGGCATACGATTGCCTGGACTGGGGTTTCATACGCTGCCTTCTGGCTCAAATTGGCCTTCGTCCTGAAATGATTGGTTGGATAATGGCATGTATAGAGGGCGTGAAATATGCTATAAATATCAACGGGACTCCTTCCCCTTATTTTCATGCTGAACGTGGTCTCCGCCAGGGATGCCCACTGGCTCCTATAATCTTCATATTGGCCATGAATACACTAAGTCTCCACATAAACAAGGCTGTGGAGGAACAGCGATGTATTCCCATTAGGATCGGGCGAAATCTCTCACTGTTCCACAATCTTTTTGTGGACGACATCCTCCTTTGCGCCATGTTACACCGCCCCTCATGGGATTGTATATTTGAAATACTTCATAATTTCCAAAAGGCAACTGGTCTCTCAATTAACACTCAAAAATCCACACTGTATTTCCAAGGAGTTCTCACGGATCTGATTCGGGTTATTGCTGACATGTTTGGAATTAGAGCACAATCTTTACAGAATGGCATCACCTACTTGGGTTTCCGTCTCAAAACTCACAAATACTCATCCGCAGATTGGGAATGGCTCATTGCTCGCTATTACAAAAAAATATCACAATGGGAGTATCGTGCTCTATCTCTGGCGGGCCGTGTGACTTTATCCAAGGCGGTACTCACTCACTTATCAGTTTATTGGGCACATTTATTTTATCTTCCAAACAGCATTATCCAGCGCATTAACCGGACCACGGCTTCATTCATATGGGGCGGCTCTTCTGTTCAACAAAAATTTCACTTAGCAGGTCTGAAACACATTTCTTTACCTAAGCAGCAAGGAGGTTGGGGGATCATGGATTTACGAATATTTGGCAGAGCGCTCATATGTCGATCTTTATGGAGGGGAGTTTTTGGATGCTCCCCTTGGAGCAGCATCATCCAACTTAGATATATGAAGGGTCGGTCCATTGAATATTGGCTCAGAAGAGGTTCCATCGGACCGCGGCATGGCTCCCCCATTTGGAACAGTATGCGGAAAGTGGAAAGTTATTTTATATCACGCCTCTGCTGGAGAATTTATACGGGCAACAAAATCTTTATTGGTATTGATACACTTACTGGCAGTCTCGCCGACCTTTCTCTTCCAGCGGACCTCACCCTTATGTTACAGCATCATGGTATTTACACTTGGGATAAGCTCATAAAAGAATGGCGCGGATCCACTCCTTCATGGAAGAATGAATATGATCTCAACTTACAGAATTCATGGATCGAAAAATGGAAAACAACTTCTGACATGCTATCTGGAAGCGGTCTTCATAGACATGGACAACAAGATGATCTACAATGGACTGTCAGCCGATTTAGAAGGCCTGTTACAGTTAGGGACATTTACCTTCACTTGATCAGGAACAGATCTCCATACTCTCTGCCTTCTTTTCCACCTATTTACTGGAAGGCAAAATGTCCACCAAAGTACATTCATTTTGCATGGCTTGTTTTCTATAACAAAAATCTATCATGGGACAATCTCAGAAAACGAAATTGGCATGGTCCCAGCAGATGCTCAGCTTGCAAATCTGATGAAGAAACTAATCTCCACATGTTCATCCACTGTTCAGCCATACAGCGGATCTGGTATGTTTTGGCCAACACTTTTTATTTCCCTCTGACTGCTTATGATTCTCTTAATGCAGCGCTTATTGGATGGAGCAGACAAAGTGGGAATACACGGTTCCTTATTCTCTTATTTATATGGAATGTCTGGAAATGGAGGAACGCATCCATCTTCAACGATTCGGTCTCAACGCCAAATTGCATCATAGATAACATTTTGACAGACTGGCATATGATATATGGGTCTATCTGAATTTTTCCTTTTCACCAAGATCTTCTATCTTTTAATGTTTATCTATCCGGGACAATCTCCATATATGACAGTCATCTATATCATTCTAGATATGAATTTTGACAGCACTTATGATATACATATATATCCATATATGTACATACTAGATAAGCAATGTTTTATCTACATCTGTAATTATATGACCTCAATATAATATATTCCGTTTTTTTCTCCTGAAAAAAAATGTTTGATTACATTTTGGGAATTTTGGGTAAAAAATGATGCAATTAATGCATATAATCTTATCCATAATGATGAACGATTAGCAACAGGCCAAGTGGAGGAGCACTACGAAAGCAACCAACCAGATTTTTTCTCTCTCATTGACATGTCGAAATCTGACCTATAACCTACAGGCAGGTGCGCATCGTTTTACTGATATTTCTATAAAACTCATGCATGTCTGTTTCCACTATCTCTCGCCACGTTTCCCCATATACACTTGCTGACAGTCGAGTCTTCCATCTGAGCGTGGCGCCCTTGCATGCAGTTTTTGCCTCGTGAAAACTCTCGTCCACCTGTTAACATGCTTACATAGTTTAGACTTCCCATATGCTTGAATTCATAACCAGAAGCTTTAAACACTATAAATCCACATTTTCGATAGCTTCGGAAGGTTTCGGCTCTGCGCACACTTGCACGGGGTTTGGCTCTACCCACCTGCTTGAATGATATCACTCTGATCCTCCATTGCTCAGAATAGTCCATTTGTTTTTGCATTGTCCCGAGTATTTACTGGTGGTCTTTGCACCTGTTACAAGCTTTTTGGCTCTGGTTTGTTGGCGATTCTTGCGGCACTCTTCCCTCGGTTCTTGCTCGGTAGAAGGTCAGTGTTCGAATATCTCATTTTTATATATGATATAGTTAGGTACTTGAAATTTCATAATCCAGAGTTATTTATATACAGGAATTTTAATGCGGTATTTTTAATACGTTCCCATTACTCCCTTCCTGGAATTTTTGGGTTAATATACGGGGTATGGGTTATCCTTGGAGATTTTATCCTGATTAAACGGTTTATATATGTGGAACGGTTTAACTGTTGTCACCTTCCATGTTTTGCCTTATCTCTTCTGAATGGTTTTGGATTTCTTTGAAAAATCTCAAGAAATATTTTATTGTTTACAGACCATGCGTTGATTTTCATTTTAAGATAGGCCCTTGGTGGTGCATATATGAAATTTGTTGTCATTGTATTGTGTGCCCGGGGGCATCCTCATGAACTGTATGTTTCAACTTTCTGAGTCCCCTCTGGTTTTTCCGTCGCCGGGCTGGTATTTCCAGCACAATTCCAGGAATTTGGTGAGTAAGCTTCATTCAATGAGTATTCAAATCTTCTGAGCTCCGTAGGCCGTCATTTCCATTTTCTACCTATTCCTCTACTTATAGGACTTCCAGTACTGTCGACCTTAATCTCTATTTGACTATTTTTAGTCCTTTTCCTCAATCTTTTCCACTTTCTATTAAATACCTGGAGATATCTTGTCCTTTTCTGATCTATCTCCTCGGTAATTGACCTGCTCATACGTGGATCTGTGTCGACTTTTTTTAACTTGATAAGAGACGAAATCCCGATGTGGCTGTAATATCTGATGTAAGATTTATTTGCCCTTTTTGGCCCATGTCTCTTATACTTTCCCTGTCTTGTTGCCCTTTTGGTCGATGGGCTTCTACTAAATTCTGAGATGGACATTCTTCACATGGAATCTGACACACCGAATTTAGTAAAAGCGGCCATGGAGGCATAAGCTTTACATTTTGTTACTATTAAAGCCTCCACCTGGCATTCCAAGCTGGCAGAGCACCTACAATCATCCCAGAATGTTCCTGATCTGGGCGCTAATATTCCCTCTGTTCTCCGTAGAAAACACAATCATCGGTCTGCAAAGATCACCCCTCCTCCCTCTACTATTTGTTTGAACGGTGTTAAGCTAGCTGACCGTATTGCAAGCTTGCAATCTCGTGCCTTAATTGGGAAATGGCACTTCCTTGACATGGATGATGTCCAGATTAGAAAATGGCTTGGAGCTCGATGGCGCCCTCTCATTGGATACACTCTGACCATTGTCCGTCTAATGAAAGACTGGTACAGCTTTCATTTCCTGAAAGTAAAGGACCTTAATACCATTTGGGACCTCCCATGGGTGCACGGGCGAAGTTTTTTGGCTCTCCGTAAATGGTATATAAGTTTCGACCCTCTTAGAAACACCCGTCAGAACAATTTTATGGGGGTCAAATTACCTGCTCTGCCTATTGAACTGTGGACGAAGGAATCTCTTTCCTTCATTGGAAACGCTATCGGAAAATTTGTATACGTTGACCCCATATGTCTAGGTGCTAAAGACAAAAGGGTTGCCTGGATCCCGATTGAGAAAGACTATAGAGGTGGCTTTCCTGACCACATTGATCTATTTTGGGTTGATTTATCTGCCTATCAAAGGCTCCATTACTGGGGTGTCCCTTTCAGGTGTTCCCTCTATCACAAAACGGGACACCTAAAAGACAAATGTCCTCGGCATCCGCATGGAAAGGTATGGAATAAGGAATATAAGGTGAAACAGAAATCTCAGAACATGGTTTCGCCACACTGTTACGAGGATGACGAAAATTGCAACTAAAAAATTGTATCTCATATTGCGGATATTTTCTCCCCGACCCGTTATCACAATTTTTCAATTTCTCAGAATTTATCAGGGGAACTGGTCCATCGGCCTTTCTTCTCGCCCAGGCAACAAAAATCTTCCTCCATTTCTCTATCAATATTGAATTCCATGAATAATTTAAACTATATGGGTGCTCATATCTTTTCCCCCCAACCTCCTCCTCCCGAACTATCTCAAGGTATTCCTGTCATTTCACCTTCTCCTTTACCTAAATCGTGCTACCCTTCCCAACAGAATATTGACAATCATATTATCCCCACTTCCTCTTCATCTCCTATTTGACCTAGACGCTCCCCTAAGAAAGCTTCCCCATCTTCCTCCATTCATTTTACTCCGAATCGACCCACTATATCCTCCAAGGGTAAAGCCCCCATGACCTCGGTTTCCCCCCTACGTCTCCCTTACCATCCCCCCTAATTCTATTAGCAGTGACCTCGACATGCTCCTACAGAGGGATTCTCTTCGTTTTCTTCCCCTAACTATTCATAAACCTAGAAAATCTTCTTCTCTTGTCATCAGTCCTAATTCAGCGAAGAATATCACTGTTCGTCGAAAACAAAATAGGGGCAGTAGACACTTCAGGGGGAGAAAAGGCATTCCTAGTCTGAATTATCAGGAATCCTCCCTTGTTGACATTCCCATTTCCAATTTTCCTGAAACCGGGCCTCGTAGAGCAGATTTGCCTGGGAAGAGTTTCAAATGATGAACATCCTTTTTATCAACATATGGGATCTTGGAGCTTACCTAAAGTTTCTAGCTCTAACAGATTTATTTCTTTCTTCTCCTTACAGGATGATTTTAATACAGGAAACCATGCATGACCGACAGGACACTATTTCGTTTTTCAGGCGTATGCTCCCATCCTGGTATATTGCGGCAACGGAGGCGGATGGTCTGTCCGGAGGATTAGCGGTTCTCTGGGATCCGAGATGGATTTCTGCAAATACATTTCGATGCCTTGGGGGAATCTTGATTATTGCTAAATATAGAGGTTGTGCTAACTGACTCCATATACTAAATGTTTATGCACCCTAAAAAGACAAAATTTCTTATTGGAACTTTTTTCTTTCCTCCAACATTATCGAGATTAAATCGCTTCTCATCGTTGGTGATTTAAATTGCACTTTGGGACCGGATGAAGTTTGGGGGAAGGGGGAAAAAGCTGATTTGATCGGGGAAAAAGTCAGAGAGGCGTTGCTGCAATTCAATTTTGTAGACATATGCCCAAAATCTTTATCACCTACGTGGGACAATGGTAGTTCGGGGGAGGCCTATATAGCTAAAAGATTGGACAGGTTCGTCATGCATGAAAATTTGTTGGAAAAATTCGGCATCCCGAGCTCTCATACCCTCCCAGTTTTTATCTCTGACCATCGTCTGATCACACTGCAATGGGTGGATCAGAATTCACGGAAAAGATATCCTTTTAAGTTCAATAGGATTTGGCTCGTAGATAAGACCTTCAACAGCATTATCCGCGAAGCTTGGCAATCTAGCAGTCCTTCATTTGGAGCTTCCCCTTTGGAAAATTTGATTGGCAAAATGAGGAATCTATGAACAAAAGTAAAAGAGTGGCAAACCCTGAAAAAACAATCTAACTGTAAGAACTTCAAAAGATTAAAAATGAATTAAATAACATTGCCAGTGGTATGTCATCACAATCCATTACATGGAGTATCCAATCTCGGATTTGGGAACTAGAAAAAAAGAAGCAGAAGTTACTATCCATTGAAGAAATGACATGGCGGCTTAAAGTCGCGCCACTTGGCTAAAGGAGGGAGATGAAAACACAAAGTTCTTTCATCGTTTTGCAAGCAAAAGACATGCTACCAATGCTATATGGAAAATCAAGAGTGAAGATGGCAGAATCCTGCACACTCACGAAGAAATCTCCAAAGAAGTTGTCAATCAAGGCATATAAACAGGACGTAAACAGAGAGATAAATGATATTTTGTGGGGCATCGAACCTTTCCCATGTATGTTCGATGAAGAAGAAAATGACAAACTTTTTGCTGCTGTAACGGAGGAAGAACTTCTTGTTGTAATGAAATCTTTTAATAAATACAAATGCCCTGGCCCTGATGGTTGGACCATCGACCTTTTCATCCATTTCTTTGACATGATGAAAAGCGATATTTTAGGGATGGTGGAAGAAACCAGAATGAGACGCAAAATTGATCACATCATTACTTCTACCTATATTGCATTGATCCCAAAAAAAAGGGACTCCTTATCATTTTCAGATTACAGACCTATATCTTTATGCAATACTATTTACAAAATTATCTCAAAAGTTATAGCAAAAAGAATTCGTGGCAATCTATCACTTTACCTCTCAAAGGAACAGCATGGTTTTCTAAATGGCAGGAACATATTGAGGCAGTGGCTATTGCTCAGGAATGTTTGCACTCAATGCAAACAAAAAAAATAGGAGCTGCCATTCTTAAAATTGATCTAAAAAAAGCCTACGACTACCTAGACTAGAGCTATCTGAGATGTCTTCTTATTAAGATCGGGCTAAATGATCAGTGTACTAATTGGATTATGGCATGTGTGGAAGGAGTCAACTTTGCCATACTTATAAATGGATGTCCCACTTCATTCTTCTCAGATGCAAGAGGTCTCCGTCAAGGTTGCTCCCTTTCTCCTCTTTTATTCATACTTGTTATGGATACCCTCAGTCTTCATTTGAAAAGAGTTGTAGCTATGGGGAGCATTTGTCCTCTTTCCATTTCTAGGGGAAGCTCTTTTATGTATAACCTTTTCGTGGACGATATTCTACTGTTTGCTATGCTCTGTAGACAAACATGGCATATTATGCACGAGATATTAAGATCCTTTCAAAGGGCGACACGTTTATATATTAATGAAGGAAAATCATCTTTTCACTATGGAAAGGTCAATATGGATGATATGGATTACATTTCACAACTATATAAGATTCAGGCAAAATCTATCAAAGAAGGTATGAAATATTTGGGTTACCAACTAAAACCCACGGGATACTCCATATCTCACTGGTCATAGATCATCAATAGATTTTATAAAATAATATCAGGATGGGAATTTAAATGTTTATCTTTAGCTAGCAGGATGATTCTCTCACAATCGGTACTTGCACAAATATCTGTTTATTGGGCTCATCTATATTACATCCCTTCAGCTATCATTAAAAAATTAAACAATTTAATGGCCATCTTTTTTTGGGGAGGGTGTAAGGAAAAGAGGAAATACCATCTTACAAAACTGATTAACATTTCCATCCCCAAAAAAATGGGAGGCTGGGGCATCATGAATATTCACCAATTTGGCTTGGCCCTATTATGTAAATCTCTATGGCAAGCAGTTTTTGGAGACATTTTATGGAGCCAAGCTATTAAGATGAAATATTTTGGGAATAAAGATGTCATTTATTGGTACAAGAATAGACAAATGGGTCTTTCTCAAGGATCGGCTATTTGGAGGAGCTTTCAAAAGGTTCTTCCTTTCTTCTACAGGAAGCTGATATGGAAATTTCAAATAGGAAACAACATTCTAATTGGCATTGATTCCATCATAGGTGTTGAAGTGGAATCCCCTATCCCTCAACAACTTCTTATGCTCCTTCATCAAAAAGGTCTATTCTACTGGGCACAAATCATTCAAGGATGGCAGGGTGCCATTCCTAGATGGAAATCGGCTAGGGCACTGGGCCTCGATGAAACATTGGTTGCCCAATGGAACAAGATTATCTGGGAAATGAAGAAGGCTGGGATTTTCAAAACAGAGGAAAGTGATAACATTGTATGGCAGGTTAAGAAAGGCAGGACTAATGTTTTAGTAAAAGATATATATCTCTCCTTCATTGAAGATAGAACGGAGGCGTCCCGGAAAATATTTCCCAACACTTTATGGAAATCTGGTTGTCCACTAAAAATTATACCTTTTTCATGGCTAGTCTTTCATAACAAAAATCTTGCATGGACAAATCTGCAAAAAAGGAACTAGCACGGACCAGCCATATGCTCAATCTGTCTATCTGAAACAGAAGACAACATGCACATTTTTCTTAATTGTCACCTCACTCATATCCTATGGAAACAGCTGGCTTCTCATTTTGTTTTTTCTGTCATATATCATTCCTCCATTAGGAATGCATTCGAATGGTGGGGTTCACAGAAAATCACTTGGCGTGCCATTCCACTTATTGTCTTCTGGTTCGTATGGAAGTGGAGAAACAAAAGGATTTTTCAAAACTGCAAGGAGGATTTCGGGCATATATTTGACAAGGTTATCCCCTATTATTTATCAATCCTCCCATATATTCCCCAACAATTGAAGTCTCACACTAGTGCTTCAGCCCCACAACAGCATATCATCCCACGGGCTCACTTTGATGGTGCGGCAAAAGATGGCAAATGTGCATGTGGTGTTTACATCTGCATTACAAAGGACCTTCATTATTCCATCTATTGGAACGATGGCCTTGGAACTAACAACAAAGCCGAGGCCATGGCCCTACATTGTCTGCTCTTATTCTGCTCATTTTTGGATATCGGCCCAATCCAAATCTTCGATGACTCCAAAATCATCATAGAGCATGTTAAGGGAAATCAATCTATAAAAAACGACAGTCTTCCTGGATGGCTGGGCAGGATTTCAACACTATGGAAGCCTACAATCTTCCTTATTACACATATAAAACGTTTGCAAAATGAGCTGGCGTATGAACTATCAAAGAAAGGTTTGCAGTCTCCATGTGGTATTTGGCATCTGAGCATCACTGTAGACTCTATCACATACCTTATTCAACCTTTCTCCATGCCGGGTATATAGTGTCGACACTTTTCTAGTATGTTTCATGATCCCGTACATATTAAAATTTGTCTTATGGATAGGTAGTACTTTTTTGTTTGAATATAACTTTGCAATAGTTCTCATACTTGATCTATCAAAAGAAAGATGTATATACTGAAAAGATACTATCAATTTCTTGGGGAAAAAAATATCTTTCCTCTCCATGATGTATATGCTTCTTCCATATACAATATAAATATTATACAGCTTTTTCTTATTAAAAAAATTAAAAAATAAATAAAATAAAATCTTATTCACAATGATAATATTGATCTATTCTATCACTAAACATTGATTTGGTCCTAAACTAATTTGTTTTGGTCCATGTTTGATTTGGTTTCCAAGTCTATGAAAGAGAAAGTGATAAATGTTTTGATCTAGTTACGCTTGATTTTTTTTATTTGTTCATGCGTAATAATAGCTGATCTGTTCATGGTTCGATGTCTCCTAATGGAATGAACGCATTAAATATCCAAGTTATCGGTGATCTAGTCGGTGTGTGGTCCTTGGTTCGAATTGATGTTTGTGAATGAGTTAAATGCAGTGTGATAGGTCAACTAAAGGTTAGACAATGGGAAGTTGAGAGTTTCCATGTATAATTGATGACTGCTGAAGAGTGTGATTTTCGACACAATCTACGTTTGGACAGTGTCTACAGGGATCAATTTGAGTTAGATTTCTGTATGTTGAATAATGAATTAACAGAGTGCATGGATCTTATGTCTGATGCGCATAGGTGCCATGTGGTTGTTTGATCAGAGAAAAATGATTAGTGTGAATGTTTAGATGATCATTTCAATGTGCATTTAGAGTTTTTTTATGTGGCAGATCGTGTTGAATTTTGTAGTTATGGTAGGTCTTCACAATTAATATATCATTGATGTAGTTGTAACATTAAATTTTTATGTAAAGTATTTTATTCATGCTCAAAATAAAATTATTTTAAAGTCATGTTCTTCATGTACTTGTCCAAAGAAAAATGCAATGCATGTCCTTCATGACCTTTTCAAAAGAAAATTTGAATTTTGATTTTGATTTTGGCTCAACAAGAGGTCCAAGTCAGCTTGGCCCCTAAGTTCCACATATTCAACCCCCTCTAGAAGACTATAAATAATCATTTGTTCTCCCTCCGAAGAGACAATTCGGATTACTCATCTCAAGCATAGTTTTTCTCCTCTAAGCGAAGAAGAAGAAGGTTGAGACAAGGAGAAGACGTCCAAATTCAAAGGTGAGAGATAAGAGCATGCATGTGTGGATATTTGACCTTTTATCGCTTGCATGTGTGGACTATTCTAGGCCAAAATTTTCTGTGGTATATTTTTGAGGTTAGTATGAATTTTTGTGGAAGAGAGAGGTCAAATTTCAAACCTCTATTGCAAAACTTCACCTAATTGAAAAGGAGCAGATTGAGGAGGGATTTGACTTGGATTCTTTGTGAATGGTTTGTTGGTTAGTTTATCTATGGTATTGAATTTGATGTCTCTCTTGTTGAATTGGTTCCCTAATGAAAGGATTGTTGGTTTTTTACCGCAAGTGGGTTTTCCTAGGGTAAACTTGGTGTTGATTTTGTGCATTGTGATCTCTATTATTTCTTCTACTTTTATGGTTGAATTGTCGAAGTGTCATTGCTTAATGAATAATTTGTAAATGCTAAAAGAATACACAAATCATCATAAGTAATTATTAGTGTTTGGAAATGATTTTCATATTTCACTTGAAATTTCAGTAGACCAATCATGAAACAAAGATCTATCAAAGATTCCATATTGTGTATAAGCTATCACAGAGGCCAGAATTTGAGAGATTCACGTGCTTATAGAATTATGTAATGTGGACATACCAGAGCTAGGATTGTGATTTTGCGCTATGCATTATAATGGTTGTAACTTCAAGATGGTGTGGTTCCAAAAGGGGAAAATCCATATTCGTGTCACATTCGTGTAGAGTGATTGAAGATATATTGCATCGTGTGCATGGTTTAAAGTGCATGGAGTAGTATGATTGAAGAGATGTTGTTGAGACTGATTTGTGGTAGAACCCAACTACATATATACATGTGTGTTGTATTTTATGGTTGGGTATTGAATATTGTTTCAATGTTGCATTGACTAGAGATTGGATCATGAGCAACTAAATGCACTATCAATTTGTGTAAAGTCTGGTATGTGTGTTGAGACTATGGCAGAGACAAAGTAATCAGCAAAGAGAATAATACTATGTGTTACAAATGAGGGCCTACATATATATTTAAATAGAGGTATGTGGATGGAAGTGGATGTGGTGTCCTGTGGAGATATCACTGCATTGTTTTGTTGTTGTAGTTGCAATGTTCAAATGTGTATAGTCTGAGTGTACCCTTATATGTGAGAAAGTCAGTAAATCATCTTAGAGGTTAGATCTTGGAACAATTTTCTATGACTTTGTGGGTTTACCTCCATTGGAGATGCAATCTAGAGATGATGATGCATTAGACCAAGTATTATTGACGTTTATTTCTATGGAGAACATAGGACCGAGTTTCAAATGATAAATATTGTAACTGCTTCCTCCTATATCTACCCACTTTCACCGGCCTACCCAAGGTAAACATGAGCTGACGGTTACTATGACATGACTCAGCCCCTTATATAACCTTAAGGAAATGGAGCCAACAAAACAAGACGTTACAGACTTCCCTCGAGTGCTACAGGACCACCAAGAGCTAAACAACCACTCCAAGTGCCAAACCCCTGAGTTCACTTAACTTTTCAGTGAACTAGACCCCTAGTCGCTCCCATGACTAGGCCTCTAAGAAAATATAACCCTCCAGTCACTCCCACAAACCTACTTCCCAGCGACTGTAGTCTTTTCCACTCAGTTTTGTGCCAGCGACCTTGAGATCTAAGCCACTTTTTCAGGGCTAGGATCTAGACCTCTACCCAAAACTTAACAAAACTCCCAGGAATGATAAATAACATAAAGACAAATCCTCTAACACAAAACTTAATCAAGGACTTGACCTTGCCCAGTCTATGACAATCATTTTATCAAACACATTGAGAACATGAGCTCAACAAGTCATGAATGCATATTTGAACATAGGGATCTAAAACTTATCTAACGTTTACCAAGAAGGACTAATGCCCTCTCACAATAGTTTTAGTAACATCTATTACGTCATGCATTCATTAACCATTCATTTATCAATCAAACATGATAAGGGTCATAACTTTGGCATGTCATAAAACCATGCTTATAACCAACATATAACCAGATACATAAAAATGATAGAAAGCCATTAAATTCACATAATAACAATTACATTTACTCATGAAATACAAGAGGAACTTAGCTCTTATTGACATATGCAAATACCAACCAAGTTAGGGACTTCCACGTACCACCTGACCATAGATTGGGCTGAACCAAATATCTCTTTGAGCCAATCACCCCTGTGCCATATTCCAAGCATGAATGTGTGATATCATGGGATAAACCAATCCATAAACAACCAATGGAATACAGAGGTTAAACCACATCTATCCTCACCCTACCATGATCTCACCTAAACCAGTCTCGAGATCACAAAATCAAACCGAGCTTTTATGCCTTAGAATTCCTTCACCGTCCCGTGAGGAATTTTCTTGTCTCCAACCACCTATTGAGGGCTTCCTAGAGAAAACCATCTCCACCCAAACCCTTGAGATTTTCCTAATACCACCTCACATGGATCCAAAACCCTCTGGAAATCCAAAAATAAACCAAGAATGAATCCCATCACACCATGGATATCTGGAAATGGCAAGGCAAGGCTCAAACCACTATCAAAACCTGATAAAACCCATGCCAATGACAGCTAATGGAACAAATACACACATGCATGCCAAAACCATCTAGGAAATCATACATGCAACCTATTACCTATAAGTATTATCGTTGAAGCTGCTTGATCCAAATTTTCCTTTCTTGATCTTTGTTTTCCTTTGCTTTCTTGTCCTTCCTTTTCTTTCCTTGCTTTCCATGTCCTCCCTTTGATTGCTTACTTTCCTTCTCCTCTTTGTGTTCTTCTCCTCTCTCAAACTAATTCCAAAATTGAACTGACAAAAGGCCCCAAACTGATGCTCTAATGTCTTGTTATTATTGATGCCTCTAATTTCTTCATTTTTCCTCTATTTTCCTTCAATTTCCTCCTGACATGTATCTTGTGACCTTTCACCTTCCTTTTCTCCTATTTTCCTTTATTTTCATAAATAAAATACCAATAATTCCTTTTCAAATATTTTTCAAATCCTTTGCCAATGCCTTTGCCAATTTCCCCTTAACCATAATAAACAACAAATGATTCCCACTAGGATGATTTTCCCAACATTTAGCTTGGAATATGTGTCCCATGTCCTTGGCCTTATTTTTTCCTTTACTAACATTATTACATGAACTTTTAACCCAAGGATATTACAAAGCCCTCCACCTTAGGGGAACACCGTTCTCGGTGTTCTATGACACTTATAACAGCAAAACCGTTGAAAAGAAAAACATATTTCCCATGGAGCTTTATAACCTAGCTTGTTGCAGTATTTACAATGAACAACCTGCTCGAACAAACATGACAACATGACAACCATACTGCTTGTTGGAGCTTTATAACATATCTCATTGTGATATTGACAATATCAGCCATACATAAATATGTAGATATACCAAAAACTCATTTGCCTCCTATGGAAAATAATGAAGGATGCATAGCCCGCATCTAATCAATCATCTCCAATGTAGCTTCATCGGGCCCAAATTTCCTCCACTGCACTTTAACTTTCTCAATTTCTCTATTCCATAACATGAGTTGTTTTTGCTACAATATGCACTGAGGATCCAGCTGGAATTCTCCTTCTGGTTCCACCTGCAATATAAGCCAATCAATAACATGATCAACATCTTTTACATATCTCTTAACCAATGAAACATGGAAAACATCATGGAATTTCATTTTTGGAGGGAGTGCAAGTCTATAGGCCACTGGTTTGATCCTCTCAAGGATCTCAAAAGGCCCACAATACTGAGGTGCCAACTTGGCACATGATCCAATCCTCAAGGAGCTCTTCTTGGGTTTCATGCACAAATACACATGATCCAATCCTCAATGAGATCTTCTTTGGTTTCATGCACAAATACACATGGTCCCCAACCTGAATCTCCTTAAATGCCCTGTGTTGGTCTGCATAACTCTTCTATCTATCTTGTGTTGCTTTTAGATTCTTCTTTATAACCTACATTTATTTATATCTTTTCCAACATGTTTGGTCCTATAAGTACCATGTTCACTGGATCACTCCAGTTGATGGGAGTATTACAACTCC
Source organism: Pinus taeda (assembly GCA_000404065.3). NCBI lineage: Eukaryota > Viridiplantae > Streptophyta > Pinopsida > Pinales > Pinaceae > Pinus > Pinus taeda. Next base: position 7,250 of record APFE031492318.1, on the reverse strand, counting down.
ACCCATAGAATTCCTCAAATGGACTCATCCTCAGTTATTCCTAATAACCATTGTTGTAAGAAAATTCAACCATAGGAAGATACTCCTCCCACATCTGTTGTTGATGTTGTTGAAGAAAGTGTAGCTAGGTTCGGTATTTACAAATGTAATTTTGATATTTGTACTTACCAAGAAAAACAAATATTATTTTGTAAATTATAAGAATGAGTTTCTTGCTCTTTCCATAGGTCTAGGAAAGTCAAAGAGTCAAAGACATGTGTAAAAAGCTCTTCTTGAGCATATATATAATGAATATAAGTCTACCTAGTGACTAGATTATCCCTCCTAGATAAGCACAATCCTCTTGAAAAGAGCAACAAACAAAACGATGTCAAATACAATCAAGTTAGTCAGCAAAACGACATAAAGATCAGTCATGTCGTCTCAAATGAAGTGACACAACACTTCCCTATCATGTCGGCTTATTTATAGAGACGTGACAACTATAAATATCCTATTGAGGTCACCACAAAAGCTCATATTTTCGGACAAGTCTCTACAACTGTAGATGAGTACAAGAGGTGTAGGAAGACAGTTTCAGATAACATTTTTCGGATGTCTGTTCACAAGTCTGCAACTTTGGATGAGGACAAAATCTTGGTCTAGTTACATGGTCACAGTGATATAGTCTTGGCATAGTTGTAGCAGACCTCGGTGCAAAGAGAAATTGATTACAGTCTCAGTGAAAGTGCATGAGAAGACACAGTCATAGTCTCATGTTAGAAGAAGGATCTCAGGGATACTTTGTCTCGGCATAAACATAGTCACAAATATCACTATCTCACAATATTGTTGTCTTCATGATGAAGAGGATCTTTGTGATCATCCAGGCTCAACATACCTACTAAACAAAGTCATGATCCCAATTGTAATCATGGTCTTGGTGGTGGTCTAAAGAAGATCTCTGTGGTAATGCAGCAAGGGTGCAATAATGATGCAAAAGTAGTGATGGTGCAGTAGAGATGATCTTAGTAAGAATGCAGTGAATATGGAACAATGATGAAGTAGTAGTAATGAACTAAGTACATATGGAGATATGGTGCAGCAATCATACTCCCATGAATATCTCAATGAAGGAAGCATGAATGATGATCTTCGTGAAGTAGTAATGATGATGATGATCTCAACGGTAAGAAGAGTATTGGTGCCTTGGTCTTGGAGTGACCTAGTAGGTCAAGGTTCATGGTCTTGGTATTCATGAATTGGGATCTCTATAAGAATAATTGTGTGTAGGTTTTCCTCTCAAAGTGGGAGAGGTTTTGGCCTTGGAAGAAAACCAAACATCTTGTGTTCTTATCTCTTTGTTTTGGTAGCTATTTGATGAACTAACAAAGACACATTCTAATATAACTAATGAAGGCTATGTTAAGGAGAAAAGTTAAAAAACCTCACAAATAGTTATCAAGTCAATAAGAATCACATTAATACTACATTGGCCCTAGATTATTCAAAAGATGCATGACCTACATCCTCATCATATCCTCTAGTATCAAGTTGACCCTCTTTGTGTGTCCATTTGTCTATGGATGATAAGTTGTATTGAAGGCCAACTATTTACCCAAACCTTCAAATAACTCATTTCAAAACCTGGAAGTGAACTTAGCATCATTGTCGAACACAATATTCTTCGGAACACCATGAAACCTCATTATCTCCCTGAGGAATACCTATGCTACCTCACTAGTTGAATAAGTAGTCTTCACTGGAATGAAGTGAGCTACCTTTCTCAACCTGTCAACCACAACCATGATGGAATCATATTTCTTTGATATGCTCAGAAAACCTGTAATGAAATACATGGAAATGACCTCCCATTTCCATTCTAAAATCATAATAGTTTGTAACAAACCAGTTGGGTGCTTACACTCACCTTTCACCTACTAGAAATCCAAGCATCTAGCAACAAACTCTATTGCTTCCTTCTTCAGATTCGACATATAGTTTAACTTCTTCACCGTTGTCAATGGCTTTTGATATCTTGGGTGACATGTATATGTCTTGACATGAAACGCCCTCAAGGTAAGCTTCTTGAGCTCACTATCCTACAACACATAGATCATGTCCCTAAATCGGACCAAGCCATAGGTTGTGAGACGATATTCCACATCCTGATCACTTTTACCTTGTTCTAACTTGTGCCTAAGATGTTGGTACCTATCATCTTGCTATATTTCCTATAAGATCTGATCCTGTAAATTCATCCCATGAGAACTCATAGCTACAATATGGTTTACCTACAGTCTCCTACTAAGAGAATCTGCAACCTTGTTCTCCTTTCCCTTAATGTATCTAATCTCAAATTTAAACTCGCTAAGGGTGGCCAACCATCTAGTTTTCCTGGCATTCAGATTCGGGGGGTTAGATAGGTACCTCATCCCATTTTGATCGCTCATCAATACAAACCTCTTACTAAGAAGATAGTGCCTCCACATATTCAATGCATGAATGATCACTGTTAACTCAAGGTCATGAATCACATAATTTTTCTTGTGCTCATTCAGTTTCCTTGACTCATAACACACCACATGTCCCTCCTACATCAAGAATCCACTAAGTCCTCTCTTGCAATCATATGTGTACATCACAAACTCTTTATCTGGATCTGCAATCTTTAACACGAGCATTTGTCAACAATACTTCAACTGCTCAAAACTTACTGCACATTCTTCTGTCCATTCAAATTTCTTTCCATTCCTCTTTAAGGATGTAATAAGATATGCAATCCACAAGAAGTATTTGATGAACTTCCTATAGTGACCTGCTAAACCCATGAATGGTATGACCTCATCCACATTCCTAGGAGTTTCCCACTCCATGATAGCCCTTATCTTTTTCGGGTCCACTTTTATGCCCTTCTTAGAAACAACATGTCCCAAGTAATGTACCTTTGTTTGAAAGAAACTGCATTTACTAATCTTGGCATACAACTAATGTCCTCTTAGCAATTTCAATATTGTTTCTAAGTATTCGACATGCTCTTCCTTATTCTTAGAATATATCAATATATCATCACTGACTACAATCACAAACTGTCCATATAAGGATGAAATACATTATTCATCAAGCACATAAATGTATTTGGAGCATTATTCAACCTGAAAGGAACCACAACAAACTCATAATGACCATACCTGGTCCGGAAATTAGTCTTGTAGATGTCCTCTTCTTTGAGGTGTACCTGATGGTATCCTAATCTCAAATCAATCTTTGAGAACACCTTTTCTCCCTTCAACTGGTCAAATAATGTGCCAATCCTTGGAAATGGATACCTCTTCTTTATATTTACCTTGTTTAGTTGTTTGTAATCAATACATAACCTAAGAGTACCATCCTTCTTCTTCACGAACAACATTGGTGCACCCCAAGGAGACACGCTTGGCCTAATGTATCCCTTGTCAAGCATTTCCTTCAACTTCAAATTCAATTCCACTAGCTCATGAGTGCTCATTATGTAAGGTCTCTTTGATGCTAGTGTTTCCCATAGTACCAACTCAATAGAAACATCCACTTCCCTATGAGGAGGCAACTCTGAAATCTATGCTAGAAACACATCCTGAAATCGTTGCCATACAGGGTACCTCTTGAAGATTTATGCATCCTTACCCTTGTCATTGGAAATATGCAATTCAAAAAGTACACCCCCTTTCCTGCTATTGCGCTTAGCTTGCATAGTTGTAATCATCCTCACTGATGTAGAATTCTTCTTTCCCTACAAGATTCTCTTTTTCCCATTGTCATCTAGGCTATCTACTTTGTTCTTGTGGAGGTACAACTAATCCATACCCAAAAGCATACTATATGACCCCAATGGAATCACATTTATACGTGCCGATATAGGCATACCATTCATCTCAAATGCACAAGATCTTACTCAGTGATGAACTCTCTATTTAGTACTTGTAGCCAACTACACCAACCAAGACTCTACATGCACTTCTTTTCTCAAACCACACTTATCCACCAGGTAAGGATTAACATATCTATAATTTGCTCTAGGGTCAATCAAAATAGAAATAACTTGATCACGGAGCTTACCTTCCATCTCAATAATGGATGTCTGGTGATTTTCCTGCTTGTTTTCCACAATTGCATAAATCCAAGGAATGATATGAACAACATCCCCAAATATTTGCACCTCTTAAGCATTGTAGATCTAAGGCTTGCCACCATGATACAATGGAAAAACCTTCTTATGATGATATTTGTCACAAATAAAACACTACAATGGTCCCCTACAATTACCTATAATATGCTTCTCTCCAAGATGTGACCCATGTCCCTTCTCAACTGCATTGAACTTCTTGTAAGGAGCAACATTTTCTTTCTCACCTACATCTTGAGGTCTTCCCTGCTTCGGTAGCCATTTCCCTTTAACTTTCTCATTTCCCTTCAAATCACGCTTAGGCTCATATTTACACTTTGACTACTCATAACAATGCTTAAGTTTCCTAATGGATTCCTCCAATGCTCGAGGCACATCAAACTCAATCTAGTATCTATAATGCCCATACCTGGTCCAGAAAGTAGTCGTGTAGATGTCTTCTTCTTTGAGGCATACCTAATGGTATCCTAATCTCAAATCAATCTTTTAGAACACCATTTAGACCTTCAACTATTCAAACAATTCATCAATCCTTGGAAATGAATACATGTTCTTGATGGTTACCTTGTTCAGCTGCATGTAATCAATACATAACCTACAAGTACCATCCTTCTTCTTCACGAACAACATTGTTGCACCCCAAGGAGACACACTTAGCCTAATGTATCCCTTGTCAAGCATTTCCTTCAACTATAACTTCAATTCCACTAGATCATCAGTGCTCATTATGTAAGGTGCCTTTGATGTTAGTGTTGCCCTTGGTACCAACTCAATAGAAAAGTCCACTTCCCTATGAGGAGGAAACACTGAAATTTCTGCTAGAAACACATCCTAAAATTGTTGTAATATAGGGGACCCCTTGAATATTTATGCATCCTCAACATCCTTACCCTTTTCATTGGAAATTAATGGAATACAAATAGTACACACACTTTCTTGCGACTGCGCTTAGCTTGCATAGCTGTAATCATCCTCACTGATGTAGGCACTCAATAGCCTTATCATAGCGATCTACTTTTGTCTTGTGGAGGTGCAAGAAATCCATACCCAAAATCATACTATATGACCCAAATGGAAGCACATTTAGATGTGTGTATGTAGGCATACCATTCATCTCAAATGCACAAGCTCTTACCCAGTGATGAACCCTCTTCTTAGTACTTGTAGCCAACTACACCAACTAAGACTCTGCACGCATTTCTTTTCTCAAACCACACTTATCCGCTAGGTCAAGATTAACATATCTATAATTTGATCTAGGGTCAATCAAAATAGAAACAACTTGATCACAGAGCTTACCTTCCATCTCAATAATGGATTTCTGGTGATTTTCCTACTTGTTGTCCACAATTGCATAAATCCAAGGAATGTTATGACCAACATCCCTAACTATCTGTGGCTCTTAAGCGTTGTAGATATGGGGCTTGCCACCCTAATACAATGGATAATCCTTCTTGTGATGATATTTGTCACAAATACAAAAAAACAACGGTCCCCTGCAATTACCTCTAATCTACTACTCTCCAGGATGTGACCCATGTCCCTTCTCAACTGCATTGAACTTCTTGTAAGGAGCAACATTTTCTTTCTCACCTGCATCCTGAGGTCTCCCCTCTTTTGTGGCCATTTCCCTTTAAATTTCTCATTTCCCTTCAAATCACGCTTAGGCTCATCTTTACACTTTGACTTCTCATAACAATGTTTAAGTTTCCTGATGGATTCCTCCAATGAACAAGGCACATCAAACTCAATGAGGTATCTATATGTTGTTGGAAACCCACTAATGAACCTTTATATCTTTGCTTTCTCATCGTTAAGGTAAGGAACATACCTCAATAGCTCTAGGAACCTACTAGTTTACTCATCATCTGTCATAGAACCCATTTGTAGCTCAAAAAACTCCTTAGCTCTGTCATCATAATGCCTCTTAGACAAGTACTTCTCCATGAAAAGTCTCTCGAACTCATCTCAAATCAACTCTTCTTCCCAAATTTTCTTGACATTCTTCACATCTTCCCACTAGATATCAACCTTCCCTTTCATACTGAAGGTGGTTATTTTTTCTTTCATGTTCTCTAAATACTTATGCAATCTGAATAACTTCTTCATCCCAAGAAACCATGCCTCTTGTTACACGTCATTTTGTAGCATTAGGCACATGACCATTGGTTTGGATCTTTCGCTATCCATAAATGTGTCCCAAATCATTCCCCTACAAAGTTAGAATCAAAACTATCCCAAAGAAGGTGAAATTACTAGATCCTATGGTTCAAAACACGATTTTTGGCTTCTTGCGCAGTTCCCTAGTCAATCTTTGTGCATATTGTTGGCCTCTGATTTTGGCTTCTTTTTACCTTACACATTTCATCATTTACCACATTTTCTCACTACTTTATCATCATATTCACCTCAATTTTCCTCTTTCATGCACATCAAGGTAGTCAAACTATGTATTTTAATTATTTTAGTGTTTTTATAAAAATTGAGCATTAAAATTAAATTCTGACAGAACTCGAAAAGCTTGTAATGGCTCATTTGAAGTCATGTTTGTAGGACAACTAGGCATGAACTGAATGAATATCGGGAAACATCAAGAACCAAGGATGGATGAACACCTTTTGGATCGCATCAAAATAGCTAGAAGATGGTCGGTCAACACTAGTCAAACTTGACCAATCACTTAGAAAAATCCCCTAAATTAGGGGCAGATTTATGATTTCATGGGATTCATCCTTATTTTGTGTAACAAACAAAAAATTTTGACCTTATGAGGTGGATTAGGATTAGTTTTAGTTGTTACAACGTTTTTAGCTTTTATTGTTATGATTTTAGCCTATTTAAGCAAGGCATTCATAGTTAGAGAGGGCCCTGGAGACTTTGAGACTATTACTTTCTGAAGATAATTGAAGACAGAGACTTTCTTTATCATTTTCTTATGAATATTGTATGATTTGAATGGAGTGTTGTAGTTGATTGTTTTAAAGTAGTACCAAACAAAGCTGGAGGGCCCCCATATTGAGCTAAGTACACTTTGTTGTAGAGTAATGTTCATAGTTGTGAATCTGCTAGTTTTAATTGTGTATGTTTATCTTATTTCTTTGTTGTAGAT
>APFE031492317.1:0-29292 GCA_000404065.3 Pinus taeda | reverse complement strand
AAAAATGGAGAGCAAAATTACAAAAACAAGGAAGCCTACCACTGACAATCATAAAGATGGAAGTGTTTTGGCCCCTAGCCATCCACAACCTACAAGGTTGACACTGCAACAATTGGACAAAAAAAGAGCAAAAGAGCTTTGTTACAGTTGTGATAGAAAATACACTAAAGGTCATAAATGTGCTGAGAAGAAATTATTTTACATAGATTGTGAAGAGGAGGAAGAAATGGAACAAGAAACATTAGAAGAAGAGGATATAGACTAGGAAGAAACCCTAGAGAAAGAAGAAATGAATTTGACCATATCTTGTAATGCATTGGTAGGAATTACCACTCCTCAAACTATCAAGATAGAAGGGCATATCAAGAAGAAAAAGGTAATAGTGTTGATTGATTCGGGCAGTTCCCACAATTTTATTCATCGTAAGATAGCCAAGGAATTGAATTTCTTCCTATATCCAGAACGAGAGTGTCAAGTGATGGTTGCAAGTGGAGGAACCATAACTTGCTCAGGAAAGTGCCATAATATCAATCTATCCATGGGAGAATATGTATTGAATAGCCCAATGCTTTCCATTCCAATGGGTGGTGGTGATGTTGTACTAGGAGTCCAATGGCTACAACCCTTGGGTACAATAAATTTTAGTTTTCAATAACCTTTCATGAAATTTTCTTCAAAAGGAAAGGAAGTTGAATTAAGGGGTATTGTAGGGAAACCATGAAGGATAATCAGCTCTAATTGAATGAAAAATCTACTATAGAAAGAACAATGAGTCATAATTGCACAATTATGTTCACTAGAGGTTCCCACATCGAAATCATCTATTTCTCCTAATCTCCAAAAAGTCTTGGGTAATCATTCCAAGGTATTTGAGACTCCCAAAGTCCTCCCACCTATTCATGATCATTATCATGCTATTCATTTGATTCCAGGAAGTGTTCATTGAAACATCAAGCCTTATAGATGTCCCTATACCCAAAGGAGTGAAATTGAACATATGGTTAAAGAATTGCTAGAGGCTGGTATAATTCAACCTAGTCAAAGTTATTTCTCTGCTCCAGTAGTATTGTTTCACAAGAAGGATGGATCATGGCGCATGTGTCTAGCTTATAGGGAGCTCAACAAACTCACTATTAAAGATAGATATCCTATTCTTGTCATTGATGAATTATTGGATGAATTGCATGGGTTAATTTACTTCACCAAGTTGGATCTTCATTCAGTATATCATCAAATCAGAATGAAGTCTGAAGACATTCCAAAAACAAAATTTAGAACTCATGAGGGTCACTATGAATTTTTGGTCACGCCTTTTGGCCTTAACATTTCATGGTTTGATGAGTTCCATTTCAAACCCTTCCTTAGAAAATTTGTGTTAGTATTTTTTGGTGATATACTAATCTACAACAAGTCATGGAAGGATCATGTTCAACATGTTCACAGGGTGCTCAAACTATTGGTGGAGAAACAATTATATTCAAAAATCTCCAAATGTTTCTTTGGAGTACAAGAGGTGGAATATCTGGGTCATTGTATCTCATGAAGGTGTTAAGGTAGACCATAGCAAAATTAAAACCATTAAGGAAGGGAAAATCTCCACATCCATAAAGCATCTACAAGGATTTCTCGTGTTGACAGGGTATTATCGCAATTTTTTTAAGAATTATGGGAGAATAGCAGCACGTCTAACAACATTATTAAATAAATATGCATTTTCATGGACTCTAGAAGCAACGAAGGCCTTTGAACATCTTAAAGAGGAAATGTGCCAAGCATCGGTCTTAGCTACACTGGAATTCACAAAAACCTTTATTATGGAATACGATATCTTGGGAAATGGAATTGGTGTTGTTTTAATGCAAGGAGAAAGACCCGTTGCTTTCGAAAGTCATCCAATCAAAGGAGAGTATTTACACAAAGCTATTTATGAGAAGTAAATGTTGTCAATACTACATGCACTTAAGGAATGGTGACCCTACCTAATGGGAAGGAACTTCAAGGTAAAATCAGATCATGATTGTCTTATATACTTTTTAGAACAAAGATTATCTTTAGAAGAGCAGCAAAATCGGGTCACAGAGATGTTGGGTTATGACTTCAAAATCATCTACAAAAAAGGGAAGCAAAATGTTGTGGCAGAAGCACTCTCAAGAGAGGATAAGGATGTGGAAGCATTTCTTTGCGCCATTTCTATTATCCAACCAGATTTGATAAACAAAGAAAGGGATGAGTGGAGGAATGACGAAGAATGTGGGAACCCATTCAAAAGCTACAACAAGATCCCAGTACATCTGATATATTTAGTTGGAAAAATGCTTCATTATGGTACATAGCTTAGTTAAACCTATGTAAGCTTTCCTAACTCAAACAAAATATTCTTAGGGAATTTCACAACTCTCCCTTAGGAGGGAATTCTAGATTTCTAAAAACTTACCACAGGGTTAAGAAGGATTTTTTTGGGATGGACTTAAATCAGATATTAAAAAGTTTGTGGCAGAATGTTTGGTTTTTCAACAAAATAAAGTTGAAACAATTAAGACCCTAGGTCTATTACAACCTTTATCCATTCCAATCCAACATTGGGAGGAGGTTTCAATGGATTCTATCACAGGTTTGCCCAAGTCCAAAGGAAAGAGTGTTATGAGTGGTAGTTGATAGACATACCAAGTATGAACACTTTTGTGCATTATCTCATCCATTTAAAGTGAGTATAGTTTCTACTGCATTTATGGAAACAATTCAAAATATACATGGAAAGCCAAAGATTATTGTAAGCGACAAAGATCCCATTTTTACTAGAATTTTTTGGACATAATTATTTTCTTGTCTTGGTACTAAGTTAGCTCATAATTCATCTTATCATCCTCAATCTGATGGGAAAACTGAGATAGTAAACAAATGTTTGGAAGGATATCTTTCTTGCTTTGTATCTGATAAAAAGACACAATGGGTCAAATGGTTACCTTTGGCTCAATGGTGGTATAACGCTTCCTTCCATACTACAACAAAAATTACTCCATTTATGGCACTTTATGGATATCACCCACCATCCATCACATCATATTTTAGACACAATTCTAAGGTTCAAGCAATGAAAGATCACATCGAGCATCAACAACAAGTTCTCCAACTCTTAAAAGATAACCTCACAATGGTGCAGAATAGAATGGAACAACAAGAAGATCAACATCACAGTGAAAAATGTTTTGATGTAGGTGATTGTGTATTCCTATGGCTACAACCATATAAACAAATATCCCTCAAGCAAGCTAGGAAGGATAATAAATTATCACCAAAGTATTATGGTCTGTATAAGGTTTTGCAAAATATAGGTACTATGGCATACAAATTGGAGCTTGCTACAGCTTCCCTAGTGCACCCAGTTTTCCATGTGTCATGCTTAAAGAAAGTTAAAGGTGAGAAGCTCCTAGTTCAAACAATATTGCCAGAACATGATGAGGAAGGAAAAATCATATTGGAATCTGAAGCAGTCAAAGAAACAAGAACTCAACATCTACAAAATCGATCAATTTAATAGTATCTCATCAAGTGGAAGAACTTACCCATTGAAGATTCCACATGGGAGGGTGAGAATTTTATACAGAAGCATCCATAACTACTCAAGCATTGAGGAAAAAACACATATTTCATTAAATTTGGAAGTAAATAGTGGATCTAGAATTTCAAAATAACCAAAAATATCAATTCTAGTGATGTCCTTGTAATAAAATATTTACAATTTTAATGAAATATGTGTTAAAACGCTTTTTTGAAGGAGAGGGGCATGTTAGGTCCCAATAATAATAGTGATTCCCCCATTACTATTGTAATTTTATCCCTTATTGTTATTATTGTGCCCCATAGAAGCTCACTATTGTTATTTTTGTTCCCTTATATTATTATTGTTTGTTCAGCTTTGGTTATATTATGACCCATTAGACTCCTATATATAGAAAGGAGCTTTTTTCATTTGTATCATTCAAGAATTGTTCATTTGTGTAACGTAAAGGAGGTTCCCCCTCGAACAGGTTGGTTTCTAAGTCCTTGATCTATCTTTTCTATCATTTTGTGAGCTGGTTTTATAACATATTACAACGAGGGTGTATTTCCATAGAACAAGATAACTAAGGGGAGCAAGATTATGTCATCACAGTTTATTGGGGGATTTGTGAGGAATTTTTATGGGATCATATGGAATTCTCTTGGAATATTCCATCATCCACACAACTTACTTTTGTTCTTTTGCATTTTTCATACTTTTAAAAGATGCCTTTATGACTAGGCCTCGCTTAATTAATTATGCTTGGGGTGGAATTCTAAGAGGAATACTTGAAAGAACACCTTATGTAATAGCTTGTTGGAACTAGAATGAGAATACCTATAGGATGTGATGTTGGTAAGTGGATTTTAGTGGTCTAAGGGGCGATGTTAGATGAGTTACCGTTTTCCTTAATTAAAAGGGTATTTTAATTAATTAAAAGAAGCAAATAAATGTACTAAGTGATGAAAACAATAATTAAATAAAGGATTATAGAGGGGTTGATGAGATATATAATAAATGAGGACGAGACCATTTGAGAATATATTGGAGTTTAGTTTTCTTCCTTGGGTAGAGGTTTAGCGTTCTGAGCTTTAGCAATAGCCCCAACACGAAAACAATGGGTGATTAAGTGAGAGTGGGTGAGCACCCAACTCTTCACTTGCTGAATTCATATAGAATTCACATGAGAGCTTAAACATTGTATTTCAATTTAGCTTTGGGGGCCAATGCAATATTGGAAAATATTCTTGATGATAGTTTTTCATCTCAACATTGCGTGTATCTGCATGCAACCCGAGTTTATCTATTATAATAAAGTTGAGATTATTTGTTTTCATCGTATTATTTTTTATTTTATTTTATATTAAAAAAGCTGTAAAAAATATGTACAAGCGGTTTGAACCTCTAAGAGTTACTTGGCAACTCTCTTTCAAAATTTTAGCAAAATTGTCTGTTCCACTGTTTGTAAGGAACCTTATACAAATTGTAGCAAAGAGCAGACTTAGAAAGCAGTAGGAGAAGATTTTACAAATCAGAAGACCTGCCTCAATACTTGACATAAGCAAAGAGACAAAAGAAGATTTGTGGACTTGCCGCTGTTTGCTGGAATGAACGCCATCCGCTGAACGCCAAACCAAAATAACCGTACAAGTAGAGTCGAATCATAGAAATCAAGCCAGAGTAGCAGGAGACCAAAACAGAGGAGGAAAACTGACCATACGAAACAGAGCAATTTACTTGATATTTTCTAATCCTTGCTTGGTTTCCTCGTCAATTTACTTGATATTTTCTAATCCTTGCTTGGTTTCCTCGTCAAGGGGCTCCCAGGTAATCTCCACGCCGTCCTCGACATCTTCAAGCTTCATTCCCGGTGGCACCTTGGGATACAGCAGGGTAGCAAAAGAATTATGAGGCTTCTTGTTCATGGTTTGTTTCTGGGGAGAGGTTTGCGTGAAATTGGAACCTTGCTGATTGCACTGTGTTGCTGATGGAGTGTCCAGAATCGTCAGATCTAGTCGAAGGTGGCGACGCAAAGGCGAGAGCCGAAACACAGCGAGGGCTATGAATGGCTCTCCCTCCAACACCTCCTGGTTGCCCATAATTACGCCCATGCCGAGGAGTGGCCGTTAACCGAGGAGCCATGTGATTACTCTTGTGAGAGGCAAGAAAGCTTGAAGACAATGGTTGCCCTGAATCGACCTCAATACTCGTTATCACCCACAAAGAGTCCCAAACAGCCACAATTTTGGGAGAGCTGACCTCAATACTCGTTATCACCCACAAAGAGTCCCAAACAGCCACAATTTTGGGAGAGCTGGATTCGTCAACCCGGAAATCGTTGCAATCACAGTGCGGCTCCTCCACACAGCGAATCCCTCTCTGAGTTTCCACCCCTACATTCTGAGAGGTCGAAACTACAGGAGCATACATGGGTTTGAGCGAAACTACAAGGGAAGGCCTGTTCTTACCATAGCCACCTTCCTCATTCCTCCATAGACCAGACCTCACGCTCTGAGCATGCAACCAAATATGAACTAGGGAGAATGTTGTGGTGGCGGGATCCTCCATCCTATTATCACAATAGGGCTTGCCTTGGGACGGGTAGTTGCATTGAATGGCAATGAAACCTTTCACTTCCATCTTGATCAACTGCTCCCTGCTCCCTGTCTTCTCCGGGTGGCATGCTCTTAATACCTATTCAATGCGCTTTGAACACCCGCATCCCGGTTTTCATCGTATTATTATTGAGTTGCAACACTTAATTTGTTATATTTTAAATGGAAACCTTATGATGGATTAATTAAATTCTTTGTGAAGAATTTTGTTAGAATTTTTTTTTAAATTTTGCATGTCCTTTACGTATCTCGGCCTATTGATTATAGGTAGGGCCTTGAATTTATAACATGGTTGTTGCTATGCTCCCATGAGCCGAAATACTATGGGAGTACTCTATACTATGAATTTTCGCGGATGACGTGATATCCCTATATATGTCATACATGTCCATTGACATCGTTATTCAATCAGGATTTTCCAATTTCTGTTAAGCTGACAATTCATCACCAATTGTACTGGTATCCGCTTCCAGGGTAGCAATCCGATTTACCTTTCCCGAGCTTCCAGCTGCACTTCGTGCCTCTTAATCTGTAACCAAAAAGAAATGGTACATCGACAATTCAATGTTCCATGTCTCCTATTCCTCCCGCGTCTAATTTTTTGAATTTTTTTAAATTTCATACACCTAATGTCTGCTTTTAGCTTCCGTGTCTACATTTTTGAATCTTTAAAATTTCATGAATTTTTTTCACTCTGTTGGGCATCGTTGTTAGCATAGTTATCTCAGTGAGTCGCAAGACATGTGGATGGTCCTCCTATAACTACCTTTCAACAGGCATCAGATATTTTCATTTATGCAATTCCTCTCTATTTACAAAAAATGATAGTGCTAGTAACTAGCTCTGGCTGGAATTAATGCCCTCGATAGTAGTATAGTCTCTATATGAATATGCATAGGTAACTAATATATGAATTCAGCGATTTATCCCACCAGGAGTATGGCATTTCATATTAGGTATTTCAACCTTCGAAATGAATAGTTGCGTTCTGACTTCATTCTTCTCCCGTCAAAGGATGTAATTCGCAAAACAAAAGTTGTCGGGAGAATCATTTTATGGATATTTCATTATTAGATTTCGAACTATCTGATCTATATCAATAGAAGTGCCAGTGGCGTGGTTAATGCAAAGAAATGGATCGTTTGAATATTTTGAAATGCCCTCGATAGTAGTATAGTATTTCAGCCTTCGAAATGAATAGTTGCTTTCTGGCTTCATTCTTCTCCTGTCAAGCACATAAACACAAGAATTATGGTTCACCCAATCAATCTGGGCTAAGTCCACCAAACATCATCAGTAATTTATTAATCAAATTGTAGATTACATCAAGAAATTCTCATAAAAGCTCTCACACTCTTTAGCAAACCATCCGAATGATAGCATAGAAAATCTAACAGCCTCATAACTCCCTCACATCAAATATAGTAGGCATTAACTGCCTGCCAACACCCTGGAGCTAATCTAGGTAGGAACTGAATCCCTATTATTGTCAAAGCTGAGATTTTTCCTATTTTGTTATAAACAAAAAATCTCAACAACTATCGGCATGGCTAATGCAAAGAAATGGATCGTACGAGCTAGTTGAGTGTTAAATTGATTTTGGTTGCTTCAAGTTCTAATTATTGCTCGTTTGGCATGTGATGGTTAAAACAAATTTACAGTGCATAAGCGGACAAATGTTTTATGTTGTGTTGTTTTTTACACTCATATATGTCTGTGTTTAGAGCAAGGGCCATCCTTTTTGGATGAACCAAGAAGCTAAAACTTCCAATAAGAAATCTTCTAGATATCAAATTTGAGATTTTTAATAAGAAATCTTCTGGATATCAAATTTGAGATTTTTAGAAAGCCTAAATTGTCTTTAGATTTTGAAGTGATTCGTCCTCTTGGAAATATTTTTCGTAATTTCATAACAGCTTTAGGTAATGGTTTTAAGGTAATGGTTTTATGGATATAATCTAGCCATATTTTATGAGATTTTCATTTTGATACAAGTGAAAGTGTTTTAATGAATGAAATTTTTGGTAGTTTATTTGCTTCAAATCAACCCCAGCCTGCTTACTCATACTATTTTCTGCATTAATAGATTTTTACTTATTTAGAAGTAATAAATCACCTTTTTTTCCCTTTAAATTTGAATTTAATATCTGTGACCAGAGATTTTTGCATCATATCATTAATGTTTATCTCAGTTTTTACAGTTATTTACTTATTTAGAAGTAATAAATTAATCACCTTTTTTTCCCCTTAAATTTGAATTTAATATCTGTGACCAGAAATTTTTGTGTCATAAATTTGAATTTAATATCTGTGACCAGAAATTTTTGTGTCATATCATTAATGTTTATCTCAATTTTTACGTAATAATATTTTTGCATCATAATCCTCTAAGAAGAATTGGTGAAAGATATGGTTAGTTGTAAATTAAGGAAAAAATATTAAAAAAATTAGTAAAATATATTTTGAAACTAAAATAATTTTGCCATCGTCATCCTGTACGAAGAATCATTGAGCATTGTGTGTAATTGTAAATTTAAGATATTATTCAAAACAAAACAGTAAAATATATTTACAAATATTATATTATGTTATATAGAAATGATTATAACTTACCAATTTTGTTATTTTAATGTATATAGTTGAAATGATTTTGCCATCATCATCCTGTACAAAGAATCATTGAGCATTGTGTGTAATTGTAAATTTAAGATATTATTCAAAACAAAACAGTAAAATATATTTACAAATATTACATTATGTTATATAGAAATGATTATAACTTACCAATTTGTTATTTTAATGTATATAGTTGAAATGAGTTTAATAATAGAGAAAAAAAATTAAGTTATAAATTTAAATATGTATAATTTTTTAAAAATTAATATTTAAATATTTAAGTAAAAAAAATCATATTATATATATATTAAAATTTAAATAATAATAATAATAATAATATTTTATTATTCTTTTAATATAATTAAAATATTGAATTTAATTAGATTGATGTAGAGTTATTTTTAATTATTTTTTCAATTTCTTCAACCTTTAAAAACCAAAGTAAAATAGAGATCTCATCATTATTCACATAAGTTATTTATTTTTTATGATATTTTATTTAATATATAATTATATATTTATTAATGATTATTTATATAGTTATTTTTTAATTTAAATATTATTTTAACTCAACATATATATATATATATAATATTAAGATTAAGAGTTGAAGTTTAAATTTTTCAAATTTGAATGGTTATATATTCTATCTATATAAAATAATTAATAATAGTATAATTATGTTTAATTTTAAATATTTCTCACTCGGATGCGGGTGAATTATATGTTAATTGATAGACTTATTTACTATTGGTGGCACTTGGCCTTGCCCTCCTCTCCATGCACATATCTCGCTCAGGCTGGCTCATCTCACGGCAAGAGTTATTCTACATGCAGATTTCCTTACAGTAGTCTATAACACGACTTTTTGAAAGCCTTTCCGGCGGATTTTTCCGGTCAAATTTTGGTAGCAATTCATTGGAATCTCAAGTTTGATAGCTAGTTTCTGCACAATCAATGGCTCCCAGGGGTTTTCCAGGGCGCTGAATCCAAATATGCAGTTAAAAAAACCATTTTAAATGATAAAAATCAAGATTTAACCTCATTTCTTCCACCGGATACCGTCACCGAAATCTCCAAAAAGTCGCATTATAGACAACTCCGATTTCCTTAAGTGTTCACTCCGTCCGAGGCAAGGCGATTGTTGGTATAATCATGGCGAACTCGGCTTACCATTCCATTGCTCACTCCCCGTTCTCGTGCCATTGCTCGATTCTTGCAGTAATTCTCTGTAGCAGGTCGGTTGCAGACATCAGGGGGTCGCTCTTGGTGGCTCTCAATGGTGGAATTGCGCTTCCCTCTTTCCATTCTCAGGCATGTTCTTCGAACTTTTCTCGCAATCTTTTTGTGCTATCTCGTCTCCCTTCCAAAGATACCTGTTCTCCTGAGCTTCCCCTCTATTTCTTAGTCATGGTTCATGAGCGCATGAGAAGTCACCATGGACGAAGTCGTACTGGTCGTGGGCATCCATGGACTACTCACTCAGTCAATCAACCTCCTCCCCCTACTACTCAACCTTCATCTCTAGCAAATTCGCCTCCACTTAGCCCGTCCCTCAAACCTTTCCTGCACAATGTTTTCCAGACCACTCATTTCAAGTTTCAGAGAAGCCTAAACAAGCCCATTATCACGGCCAATATTACTTTTATCTTTTCTGAAGAAGAGGCTCAGCCTTAAACTACAGAGCACACTTCCGTTCGGTTTGCGCAGGGCGGTAACAGAATGACGATCAGTCATGGCAATGAGTAGAATATGGTTGAAGGAGGCAAGGTGGATGGGCGTGGTGAACAACACGACAAGGGTGGTGCTCCTAGCAACACTCAACCTCCAACTGGCAGCACTCATGGGGCCTCTGTATGGATGGCCATTGCAGGCAGTTCCCGCGGCACTCCTCCTTCGTCGATCCCTCCAGGAGGCAGCGAAACTCGTGACGTTGCCGGGGATGAAGATATCTAGCGTGGCAATGCATTCCCTACTATGGAGGAGCTTCTAGACTAGGATATGGTAATATGATGCCACCTGGACATTTCGAGTTCTCCCATAATTTTTCTATTGGCTGTTGGGTTAGGTTCAAGCGGTTTTGTGTCTGCAATTTTGTTTTAGCCTCTGCGGTTTGGTAGCTTGGTTATTTGTCTTGGTGGGGTAGCAATTTGTAGCGCCTTTGACGGATATAGATAGGATCTCGGTCTCTTGTTTCTGGTCTCTACAGTTTTATAGGGGGTTTTCCCATCTCTTCTTTATGATCTTATTGTTGTATTCAGATCCCTATGTTTGGCTTCTTGCTTACTATAACTGGTCCTCCCATACTTGGGACATTTTTGATATGCTGCAGGCTCTCAGATGCTCTTGCCTGAGGCCTCAGCCTCCTTGTAATATTATTTTGATTTTCCATTAATAGAATTAGTCTTTAGAGAGAAAAAACAAATTTAATATTTCTCAATTTTGAAGTTTTGAAAAAAGATATAGGAGTTTAAGAAAAAAATCCAAATTAAAAGAACCATTTTATTCTACTCTCTTTATGGAAGAAAATCATTTCCTCATTGATAAAACAACTATGATTATGTATCTAATGCATAATAAAATGTTAAATCACATGGACAACATAATACTTTCTAAGATAACTTTAAAGTCTAGTAACAACAACCTTTGAATCAAGTGGAATGTTATAAGGAGGCATTATCTTGGTTAGATCATGCAGATATAAAGGAAGAGATTATTTTCTCACTAAAGGGTAATATTAGAAATTTTGGTGTCATAAGGAGTTAGATATATACACATTGTTCAAATAAGAATAAATTTTTATGAGCTTAATCCTCAAAACTTCAGAATAAATCAAAATTTGAAAATATTTGTAATGATTTCAACCTTTTTAACTTTTTAATTATGAAAAAATAAGGTGATGTAGAAATGTTTTTCTCGATGTATTTCATGTATAAAAACAAACTTTTAAATAAATTCAAGTAATATTTTACTTAGATTAAAATTTAAACTTCAAAATAATGGTTTCCCTTTCAACCTTTTGACCTTTTAATTCAACAACACTGTTACGATCTTGAAACACTTTTGCTTAAAGTTTTTGAAACATAGAAACAAGCTTCTAAGGAATTTCAATTGAAAATATACCTTCATAAGATAGATAATTTTTGGTGTGAATGCATATTAAGGATTGTTTCCTTCATATATAGTAGATTCAATTTAACTTGGATATATCATACATGATGAAGAATATAACTTTTTAATCCATAACCATTATTATGTTGCTTATTAAGAAATTTGAATGGTCTCAATACCTAATAGATCAAGGTTTTGGTTGAATAGATTTAGGATAATCTAATTATTATAAATCTTGTTACATATATTTTTAAAATAGTGTGAGAACCTAGAATAACTGGGTTCTCAAACCAACAGTGGGAACAACCATTACTCGCTATGGTAACATTTTTCCTTATGTTCAAGGAAGACAAGCTCTTAGCCAAATAGAAGAAATTTTAGGACATAATCCAAGCCTATATTGTTGGTACATATGTGTGTACATATTATTACATATGTGTAAACATATGTATTGGTTTATTTTTTTATTTAATTTTTTAATATTTTTAATAAAATTTTATGGGACAACATATACCTTATAATACATTGCAAAACATCTCATGACTCTTAATGCAATATAATTTTATCAGACAACATATACCCTATAATACCCTATAATAGATTGTAAGACATCTCATGACTCTTAATGCAATATTTTTTTTAATTTAATAAGAGTATAATTTTTTATGAAGAAATTATTATTATTATTTTGATTCCTCCCTACATTCAAATAAATAAATTTTGTTATAAATTAAGAAAATTTGAATATAAATCTTATGTAACATCAAATTTTAATACAAATATAGTTTTCCATTTATATATTTTTGAAATAATGTTATGACGAATAACTTTTCACATATTTTTCATAATTGAATTAATAATGGTGATAATTTTTGTGGATTAAGATCATAATTCATTTAAAAAGGTAAAACATATTTACATTATTATATGACTTCGAATATCAAGAAGGTGAGTGACATAATAGATATTTTAATTTGATTAATGATTTGGGTGTATGTAGGACATTTTAAGAGGAGGTGTCTTTTTTCTCTAACCCTCTTATTGTCACAAAGATGAGAGTTTCTTGCATCCCATGGTTTTTTCAGGATTGTCCAACTCTTGATTTTTCTATGTAGCTCATTAGACTTTATTCATATTTTAGTAGTGTTGGTTTTCTTCTTTGTGCTAGTTAGTAATAAAAGATACTTTTAATGTCTTAGATTATGGTTGACCACCTCTTTGTAGCATATTTTAGTTTTTTCTCCTTTTGTAACTCTTCATTATATTTAAATTTAGATGTAATAATATTGTTAATATCACTTGTATCTTGTAATATGATATTTTAATGTGTCCTCCCTTGATTAATCCAAAACTAGATGACTTGATTCCATCATTTGAAAGCGAATTTAGGAAGCATCTTGTCATTCATGTTGTTTATTTTTCTATTCTACATTAAGTACCTAACCATGAGCATGCACTCAATGGGGGAGAAGCTCACTTTTATGAGGAGGATCAAATATGGTGTATTGTTTTTTAATATTAATATTACAAGTTATAATGTTTTTATGGATTTCTTGTGTATGTGTTCGAAAATCACTTCTTAATATGACACTCATATAGGTCAATCCCTGTGCATCTCAGGGTAGGTTTTCTGCACTTTGTTGCTTCATGAACACATACATAAATATATATATTTTTTATTAATAATCTTCCAATCTCTTTGCCAAGGTTATTTTGTTGTAGCTACCTGTTTTAGTTCTTGTTGCTTTACAGCAACAATGCAACTATTTCCCCAATTTTTTAACTTAACATAGAATTTATAGGTTCTGATGTGTTAACATCCAAACCCTATAGTCTTGAAAAGGTTTTTTTCCTTACAATTTTAATGTTTCTCCTTTTTTGGCCCTTCAAGGGTTTTAAAATGTGATGTATTCTTTCGATTAAACTTAATATAGATAGTTAAAAGAAGCTATGTTGTGTTTTCAATTATAAATCCTACATGTTTCTCTTGGGTTTATTAGCATATTACTTATTTCTTTTAATTTTGTCTCGATATATTCATTTTTATTCCTCCTTGGGAAGCGGAGTTCTAAAATGATTTTAGATTCATTTAATCAGGTTCTCCTTGCCTTAAATCAGAAAATCCAATAACTTTCAGAGCTCGAGTTTCTATTATCTATCATGGCTACCTCTAGTTTTTCCTTCCTACAAGGATTATACTTGCGTTTCCATTTCAACCATAGTAGACACCTCTAGGTAACATCAGGTTTTACTTTTGGTTGTGCAATAGGTAGTTTTAATTGGTAACTATCACCTCTTATGTACTTGATAGTAGATGTTATTTAAGGCACATCAAGTACCCTCTTGTTATTTAGAATCTAGTAATTACACTTTCACGAGTATTATGTAAATCAAGAATTCTATAAATTCTCTTTAATGAAATACCATATATTCATTCCATACAATCAATGTATGCTAATACAATTTATTAATTTTCAATGTAGGTTGTACATTACAATACATTCTTTAATTCACTCAGTAATATATAAACCAACACAGCAAGTCTTTAGACAGGTAACTCCATCTACTAAATTTACTTAACAATACATAAACAAATTTCTTTACAAAATATAATAGGATTAAATATTTATAGTAATACTTATCTCCTGGAAGTACAGTGAATATAGGTTATTAGGAATTTCTCAGCACCCAACGTTGAGACTGGATATTTCGTCATGTTTGTCCTCTGAGCCTTTCTTTGCAGAACAATTTTTGGAAATAAATTCCTCTCGAGGTATCCTATACCCAGACCTTAAGACTCACCAATCCACTCTAATACTATACCCTTGTGAATCAAGCTGAAGCTCCACTAACTCCATGTTCATGTCAAGAACCTCAGTAATGTAATACTCTTTTTCATGTCAAGAATCGTAACATGTTCAAGTTTTCATTTCTTTCTCCATATCCTCCACCCTATGATGCGATCCTTGGGTCTTCCGTTGAGATAATATTTATCTCCAACTCTAGGAAAAAGAGAAGGAGAACAAAAACATAACTAGTTCTAACTATCTAGGAATAATGAGAAATCATTTTTCTTGAATATTATTTTATTATTACTTTCTTTTATTTATGTTCTGAGTTCACAACTATGAAATCCAATCCATGACATCATTCCCTCAGTTTTGACCTTTATGGATTTTAACTTGATGTAATTTTTTAAACAACAAATACACTTACTAAGCTATGTAAGGTAAAAAAAGTAATAACTATTCAGTAACAATGAACATTATTCAACTCATAAGGGTGTTACATCTTCCCCCTCTTGAGGAAAACATCATCTTCGATGTTTAATCCATTCCTCGGAATAATCATGGGTATGATTTTCACATGATTTCCTCATATTTCTTTGTGGCTTCCTCTGAGATGAAGTGCTTCCATTGCACTTTAACTTGGTTGGTGTCTCACCTCTGTGGCACTGTTTCTCTTTTCTCAATAATACGCTGAGGTTGTACCAGGAATTATCCATCTAGTTTAACCTATTATAGCGACCATATTAAGGTTAATTCATGAGGGAAGAGTAATAAAATCATTATACTCAGATCACAATTTTTGCAATATTTTTTAAAAACAAATAAACATCACATGAAATCATTTCCAATGAATCACATGTCTAGGGTGATATAAATATTGTTTCGATAATGAAACATGAAAGACATTATGAAATTTTATATGAGTCGGTAAGGATAGTATGTAAGCCACTAGTATATTTATTTCCAATATCTAGAAAGGATCACATAAACAAGGAGCAAGCTTGGAACAACTAGTCCATCTCAAGGTGCTTTTCTTTGGTTTGGTTCATAAATATACATGATATCCCACTTGAAATACAGGATATGTCCTCTTCCAATCGACATAAGATTTCTGCCTGTCTTGGGTAGCTTTCCAATTATATCATAATTTCCTTACAGTTTGTTCCATTTCCTCCAACATATATAGCCCCAATATTAATCTATTTCTAGGACTATTCCAATTTGTAGGTATTCTACACTTTCATCTGTAAGGAAATTTGAAGGGGATCATATTTAAAGACTCATGATAATCATTTTTATATGAAATCTCCACCAAGTTTAGGTATTCCTCCCATTTGCTAGATTTTTTCATAACATACATCTCAAGCATGTCTTCCAAAATTTGACTCACACATTCATTTTGATCGTTCGTTTGTCAGTGGTATGTAGTCCTGAATTGGATTTGAGTTCCCAGTCCTACAAAGAGGGCTTTCCAAAATGTGGAAGTGAATTTTACATCTTTCTCAAATATAACTACTTTAGGAATACCATGCAATTAGAACACTTGCTTCATAAAAATGTTTGTGATTTCAACTATCTTGAAGGTTGATTGTACCATAATCAAATGAGATATTTTCCTAAGTTTATCCATGATCACCAAGATTGAATCATTGTGATTTTAAGATCTGGGTAATCCGATGATAAAATCAACAGTAATGGCATCCCATTTCCATTCTGGTATGGGTATTTGTTGAAGAAGAGAAGAAGAGTGTTGAATCATTGTTGATGTTCGGCTTTAAACTTGTTGACATTCTATACATTTTTGCAGATATTCCACAATATCCCTACACATTCCAGGCCAAAAATAATATTTTTTAATGGATGAAATCATTTTCTATTATCGAGGTTGGGCATTATAACGACTTCTATAAAATTCATCTAGAATTAGGTACCTAACAGAAATATGGTTGGGGATATATATTTTGTTCCTAAAAAATAATAGTTGGTCATTTTTTATATCATAATCTATGGTTGTTCACTGGATGCTAGCTTCTGAGCTTGCTGCAATAAAAGTTTGTACCCAGGATCTCATTGAGCAACTTTCTTAGTTTTCTCCATAAACTTAAACTCTATTTAATTAAAGTGCAATTCCTAAATACAATGTACCCTTCTGGTTAATGCATCTACTAGACAGTTTTCTTTGCCTTTTAAATGTTTAATGTCAAACTCATATTCGCTAAGAATGGAACTCCACCTTGACTGACGTGCATTAAATTTTGGCTTATTGAAATAACTTGTCACACAACTATGATCTATTAATAACATCAATTTTGTAACGAGAAGGTAATGCCTCTAAGTGCATGGATTACGACATCTAATTCCATTTTGTAGGCAGAGTATCTTTACTCATGATATTTCAGTTTCCATGAATCATATGCTATTACCTTATGATCTTATGTTAATATGACCCCAACTCCTTCCAAACTTGCATTTGTGCATACCACAAATTCTTTGTTTAGGTCCACAAATTTTAATATGGGGTCTGTAGTTGATAAATGTTTCAATTGCTCAAAATCTTGTTGATGTTCACTAGTCAACTTAAAAACTTTCCCTTTTTCCTATAAAGAGGTGATAGGGTATGCAAATGAGAGAATCCCTTTATGAAGTGAAGGAAATACCCTGCTAACCCCATAAACAATTGTATATCAGCTACTTTTTTTGGCACTGGCCATTCCATAATGGTCTTGATATTTTTAAGAACAACAACTATTCCATCATCTAAAATAATGTGCCCCAAATACTGGATTTAATCCTTATAGAAGTCATATTTACTAAATTTTGCATATAATTGGTAATCACATAATGTTTGTAATACTATTCGAAGATGTTGCTTATGCTCTTCTAAAGTTTTTCAGTAGACCAAATTATCATCTATGAAGATGACCACAAACTTATCCAGGAAAGCATGAAAAATTCCATGCATCAAACTCATGAACATAGTTGGTGCGTTAGTTAGACCAAAAGGTAAGGTTGCAAACTCATAATATGATGAGTTCTAAAGGTCTTCTTACAAATATCTTCATCCCTTACTCGAATTTGATGGTATGCCCACTATAAATTGATCTTAGAAAATATTGATGCACCCTTAACTCGATAAAACACATCATCCATTCTAGGTAGGGGTATCTATTTTTAATAGTTAATTTATTAAGTTGTGTGTAATCAATGCACAATTGCAACATATCATCTTCCTTTCTTACCAATAACACTGAAGACCCCTAGGGTGGCACATTGGGTCAAATATATCGTTTATCAAGCAACTCTTGTAGTTGCATCTTAACTTCAGTTCACTAGGTATGCTCATATGATAGGGAGCTCCAGAAACTGGCACTGCTCCAAGATGTAGTTCAATGGTAAATCAATATCATATTTTCGAGGTATCGCTAGTATGTTTTCACGAAACACATCAATAAACTCATGTACTATAGGTATATTTTCCACAATAATGGTTTTATCCTTAGAGATAGAATACCACCTAAACTGCATAAATTACATAGCCTTTTCTCATACACTTACCCAACTGAGAAATAGTGATGGGACACAATTTCATGGGTTTCCTAATCCCTTAAATATCTTTACGAGATCCGTCCTCAGCCAAGCAACCAACAAAATTTTCCAAATAATCCATCCCAAGTAGTAAATCATATGATCCTAAAGGCAAAATATTCATTTCAACATTTACGTAATGACCCCCTAGTACAATGGACATGATGGGTACTTTAGCATTTACTCTCCTTTTGTATCGAATAGCTAGTTGTACCAGCCAAGGATTTTTGAATTTTTAAGTTTGTAAACAACATGTTCCCACTACTTTGGGGCTAACATAACTTAAAATTTCACTTAGATTTACTAAAATAGATATAGGTTGATTATTTATCTTTCCTTCCAGTTCCACCAACATAGGATGATAATCTTCCTGGAAGTCTTTTAGTGCTAAATTGATCATGGGCATACTCCTTGACACCTCCTCGACTATAGATAATTCTTTCATGTTAGCAACGTTTTCAATTATGTCATGAATTGGGACATTATTGTAATAATGGGGTTCTGCGAAGCTTCATCATTGCAAAGGAGGTTTCTACCCTTGGATGAGTTATGGCTTGCTATATGCTTCAGTGGGTTTAGGTTTTGCTTACCACTTGGGTTTTTTTCAATTTCTTCCCTGTGCTTTATTTGTTTTACTTCTATGAGCATTCAAGAAATTCGTAGATTTGTTGCCTATAGAATTCTAAGAACTTTTGTGACCATTATTCTAAGACCAATTTTTATTAATGTCTCATTTTTTCTTCACCTAGTGGTAGCACATTTAAGCCTTTAGTATTGCTTCATCCATGATTTTAGGATTTTAAAATTCTATTCCTTCCTTCATAAATTTAGGCAGCCATTTGGCCAAGCTCCATGGGAAACCATTTTGGCCTGCAATTGCTCAACAATTTCCAACAATACATTCGTCGGATTTTGTAGATATTCACCTAATTGCACCCACAGTCTGGGGGATGCTTTAGGATTCCATATAGAACTAGATTATATTGTTGTCCTTGACTAGAGATGGTCTTCCTCTCCCCTTCTCTTATTTATCTATTTACTTTCCTTCTCAATCCCGTGCACATCAACACAATCCACCAATATTATATTTTCCCATTTAGGATAAAGTGTTGATACATTACCTCTGATACCACTTTTAACATTTACATCCTCTAACATTTACCACATTTCGTCATGTAAAAAAAAAAAGTAATCGAGGTTACAAAACAAACACTCAACAACGCCTACGTTGTGAGCCTTATTAAAATTTATATGTAGCATTTAGATTTTCATTTGAAAACAACTCCCAATGCATGCTAACAAAATTATTTTCATTAATCATAACCACACTAGGTACCCAGATACACATTAAGGGTTAGTATTACTTGTTCTGTACAGGGAAATATTTGGTTTTATTATACATAATCGATATCGTATATCAGCTCTATGGACCTTATACACATCTCCTATTATTGAAATTAAAAGTGAATGAAGGGTCATGTTGGAATCCCATCATAATATGCACCAACCGACAGTTGTCGAGTAGTATGGCCAGTAGGTGGCTCTGTCCTCACCGTGGAATTTTTGCAGATGATCGAACGATCAACGTTGTTTTGGAACTCGTTGGGCTAACTAACCCTACTCCTACGCCCACTGAATTGACCTCATTTTCCTAGTGGCCTATGTAAGATTGGGCTCTACAATCAAATATGGTCTGCCATTTTTCTTGTTTTCTTCTTTGGTATTTGAAAAATTAGGGAAATTGGTACTGCAAGTAGTATCCTTCTTAAATACTTTTTGTTAACTCAAGAACGAGTTATTAAGTTGCCTACTATGGTGCTTCAAGCTTGTGGCTGCAGTTGGGTTTTACTGATCTTGGCGGGTTCGAAATTGACTTAGAAATATTGCCCTCATATGGGTAAAGCAATGTGCATCTCAACGCATCTTTTTTGACTTTGCTGCTAGATGAACACACACATATATATATGAATTTTTTATTAATACTATCACAATATCTTTGTTAGGTTTATGATGCTTTAGCTACATGTTTTAGTGATTTTTGTCCTGCGGTGACGATGCAATTATTTCCCCTGGTTTGTAACATAACATAGAGTTATCTAGGTTCCCATGTGTTAACTTCCAAACCCTATATTCTCAAAAAGGGTTTTTTCGTTACAGTTTTAGTGTTGCTCCTTTTTTGGCCCTCCAAGGGTTTTGGACTCTAATATATTATTTTGACTAAGCTTAATATGGAGAGTTAAAAGAAACTATGTTACATATTCAGTTATAAACCCTAGAGGATTCTGTTCGATTGCTTAGAATATTACTTTTCTTTAACTTCGACTTATTCTATCAAATTGTATTCACCCTTAGCAAGATGAGTTGTTCAATACTTCTGAATTCATATAATTCCATAACTTTATTTCTAGTCCTCGTCACTATTACTTATTCTGACTATCTCTCATTTTTCCCTCCTATAGGCATTATACTTGGGATTCCCTTTCGACCCAATTGGACACCCCTGGGCAACGTAAGGTTTTACTTCTGGTTATGCAGTAGGTATTTTTAGTTGGGAACTATCACCCCTTATGTAGTTGGTCATAGCTCTTATTTAAGGCACATCACGTACACTCTTGTTATTTAGAATTTAGTATTACACTTCCACTAGTAATATGTAAAGCAAAAATTCTATAAATCCTCTTTAATCAAATACCATATATTCATTCCATACAAGCAGTGTATGCGAATACATTTTATTCAATTTCAACACAAGTTGTGCATTTCAATACAGTTTTTAATTCATTCAAGAATGTATAAACCAACACAACAAGTCTTTAGATAAGTTGCTCCATCTATTAAATTTATTTAACTACAACTATCTTTAAAAAATATAATAGGATTAAATATTTATAGTGATACTTATCTCCTGAAAGCACAGTGAATATCCGTTATAAGGAAAGTTTGACCACCCAACCTTGAGACTCCCTATTACATCCAATATCTCCTCCGAGCCTTTGCTTTCCCAACATTTTTTGGATATATATTCCCCTAAAGGTATCTTGTACCTCGACTTCAAGACTCACCAATCCAGTCTAGTACCATGCCCTTTTGAATCATCTTGAGGCTCCACTAACTCCCTATTCAACTCAAGAACCTTGCTTAAGAAATACTCTTGTTGATGTCAAGAACTGTAACTAGTTCAAGTTTTCATTTATTCCTCCATATCCTTTAGCCCATGATGTGATCCCTAAAAATTCCACTGAGATATGATTTCTCTCCACCTATAGGGAAAGCAAAAGGAGAAAAAAAACATAACTGATCTAATTTTCTAGAAATAATTAGAATTATTTTTCTTAAATTTTATTTTATTAACACTTTCTTTTATTTACATTCTTGGTTCACAATTCTAACCTACAAGCCATAACATCATTTCATAAGTATTGGAATTTAAGAATTTTAACACTATGTAAAGTTTTAAATAGCAACCACACTTACTAAGCTATGCAAGGTAAAAAAGGTAACCACTACCAAACAACAAACATTACTCAACGCATCCTGGTGTTACAAGAACTGAGTACACAAGGGAGATGTTCTCATGTAACATTATGTAAAACAAAATTAAAAAATATATCTGTCAACTAATATATGTAAAGGCAAGAGATGTTGTGATAATGTTATTAAGGAAAAAAAAAACCATAAATTAAATAGTTCAATTTTCACTTTTATTTTACATCATACATTGTATAGTGACATAAAGTAATTGAAAAAAATGAAATTAAAATGACCCATAGTATTCATATTTAATTGAACATATTTTGGGTAGAATTAAGCTAGCATTTGTAATGTGCAAACACCATGTCTATCACACAAAAAAGTAAAAATTACTATTGATTATCGAGCCAATAAATAATTATTTTTTGATATTTATGTTAAATGTAATAGGTGTTGGCATGCCTACATTTAGCATAGCATTTAACCCACATTATATGGTTGTTGAATTTATGCGTCGCTCACTGGAAATTATTGTATATATAATCTTTCTTGATTCTTATAATTAATTTCCTCTAATTAATGGGCTTGTTGGACAACCCTCTCGCTTGTGCAAGACTATAGGTACGATTCCCAAATATTTATTGTGGGTGGTCCTGTGTTGGAACTACTTGAGTATCGAGACACGTCGCCATGGAAACATGACCAACTCTCCTGAATTCTCTGCTAGGTTAGTGTGCCAAGATCTGGACCGTCGATCTGGAAAGGTGGTTATGGATGGTGGAGATCATTCTAGGGTAGTTGAGGCCACTACAGAGCCCTTCAGTCGGTTATCCACCTTCTATTTTCACTCCTTCCCTCCACCGCTCTGCAACTCTGATGTAGTTAGGGTTTATGGAAAAATGAAGGTGGAGACTGCTTCGGGGGTAAGTTGTCCAGTCCACCACCACGGTTGGCTGCCATATGTCTTCTGTCATTTTTTATTTGTTGGCAACAAGGCTATCTTTGTTCCACATGCACGATCCCTGTGACCCATTCATCTCTTTCTCAACAATTATTCAGCAGATTCGACTTTCCCTTCCACCACTCCTAAGATTTTCCTTATGTGTTTTTCGTAAATTGTCATGATACTCCTCCACTTGCTAATTTCATTTCTCATCGAATCTGGATGTTCTCTTCCTCCACGTATTCTAGCCATTTAACTCGCCTAAGTGATGGGTTCGACTTGATTCTGCAACACTTCAGTATTCTGAATCTTTTGTTTCCCCTTTGATGTTTTTTGATGACCTAAGTTTTTAAAAGTTTGTTTACTAGTTGGTTTATCTAACCTTTGTCATCCTCTTGCTACCAAATTTTCTTTGCAGCCACAGAGAAGTCAATTCCCCTTCCGATATACGGTGCCGAGTTACTCTACAAGCCTCCTTATGCTTGCTAAGGGTTCACCTGGGTTATTAGTTGGTTTAGATATAAAAAGGGTTTGCCCTGTAAATTAGTTTGGGAATTTATTTCATACTATACCCAGTAATAGAAGTGACGGTTTACCAGTCTTTTGGATAATGGATCTGTTATATTTCTTTTTAAAGAGATGAATCTCTAACATTTCCCTACTGGGATTTCCTTTTGTATTTTTGAAATGGAATTCCTACTATGCAAAAACTCAAACACCTTATAATTCAACTAAGTTCTTGGAGAAAAGGTCTGGTTATTCGAGTCGACTGTGAAGTTATTTTTATTTATTTATTTACAAATGTCTCTTCTTTCAATAGTGTTAGTCTATTCGGATTGATGAGTGAATTAATTCCAGCGATGGCTCTATTTATTTCTATATCAGAGGACTAGTGTGTTTTTGTAGCTTGACACATAGAGATTGACATTATTTAATATTTAATTTGGTACAGTCAATTTTTCATTCGAAATTACAATATTTTTTTCCTTTTGGGTTCTATTTCCTTTTGTTTTCCATTTTACGAAGACCTTCACTGTCTCTTCTAATTTATGTGGATGTTATTTCTTAATTGGTTACCCAACAGCCTAGCAAATATGGTGGGGAAAACAGAGTCCACAGACTCTATTCACCTTCTGAATTGCGGCTTAGTTTCATAGAAAATGACCCAAGGTCTTGAGGAGACCTCTGTGGGTACCCTAGGACCGATTAGTAATGTGTGCCAACAAGATAGGGTTTCATTAAACAATGTTGAATCTCTTGTTGCAGTATTGTTGTTCCTTCGTAAGTTATCTGCTTGTGTGAATTTCCATTTTTTTTCAAACTATTGACTATTCACAAGGAAATGTATCAAAATTACTTATTATTATTTTTTGCGTTCACTTGGGTTAGTGTCATCGTACATTGCTCTGGTTATTACTCATCGTATTAAGGAAAATAATCAGAGTTCGTTGCATGGAACGTATGCTCCTTCTTTGGTGTTTTAATGAACAAAATCTTACTGTTTATAATCTATATTTCTAAATTTATTTCAAAAGAATGTACATACTATTGTGATGTCATTACACAGTTATTTCCTCCTTAAATGATTCAGTTCTTAACAGAATTATACAAACTAGTTACTTCTATATATTATTAACATGAAACATGGAAAACCAATTTTCTTCTTTCTTCTCTTTTTAGTTAGAAAGACCAGTCTAAAATACATAAACACAATAATGCAGTAAAAAAAAATTACAGTAACGCAAATGCATCAACTATACCAACCAGAACCAGAAATCTCTCCTCCCAACCTTGAAACCAGTAATGAAGTCTGGGTCTCCCCCCAAGCTTCCACTCGTCCAGTAATGAAGTCTGGGTCTCCCCCCAAGCTTCCACTCGTCCAGATAGTATAGGTTCAATTCCCAAGTCATCTAGTCTCCAAACCTCAATAGCCCCACTCCAGTTTAGAGTCCTAACTTTTAAGGATATACTAAGGATTCCTCTAGCCCAATTCCAACTCTGGAATCTCCTTAGAACAACAGTGCATTGTTCACCTGCATAGCATCATGTGTTAGGTCTGCATATCATTTTTCCCTCACCAAAAATAAGATAAAATATTGCTTGGAACTACCCTTTTTTCTAGGGAGGAAAAGAGACTCAATTGACCTCACCATCTGGAGAGATTTTTTTTTATTCAGTTAAGCATATTTAAAATTTTCTTTTAATACTCAAGTACTTAACCAAGTTTGAGTCGGACATTTATTTGTTCTTCCACTTAGACTGAAATTAGTTCTAAAGTTTTTAAAAGTAAATAATATCAAAGATAAAAACATAAATTCATGAACAATCTTATAGGTGTCACATCTTCTCCCACAAACCATTCTCGATGTTTATTTCAAACTGTTTAACTAAGTTTTGATATGCTTGACACATGAATTATTTATCCTCCCAGGTAGCTTCCTTTGGGCTGAGGTGATTCCATTGCACTTTAACCTAGGTGATTTCTCTCCTTCATGAGATAGACTTTTCAAAGGTTCTACCAACAACTCTCTGTCTAGCTCGACCTGCACCAAAATATTGATGGTATCAATATAGATCATAGCCACAATGTTTTTATTTCACAATTGAATTCATTATATGATATACCTCCATATCATGCTAAATAATCACATCTCTAGGGTCATGGACAGATATTTTTAATAACGAGATATGGAGCACATCATGAATCTTGATGTGGGCAGTAAGGCTATTTAGTAAGCTATTGGTCCAAGTCGTTCCAAAATTTGGAAGGGCGCTATTTAGTAAGCTATTGGTCCAAGCCGTTCCAAAATTTGGAAGGGCCCATAATATCTGGGTGCCAATTTAGTGCAATTGCCCCACTATAGTGTGATTATTTTAGGCTTAATTTATAAATAGACATGGTCTCTCACATGGAATTCTCAACAGCTCCTCTTCTTTTCTGTGTGAATGTTTTGCCTCTCTTAGGTAGCATTTAGCTTGTTTTACCTTCTTAACTACCTGCTCCATTTCCACTAGCATGACTACTCCTAATACCAACTTATCCTTGGGATTATTCGAATTGGTAAGCACTCTGTATTTCCTCTCATATAATACCTCAAAGGGGCTCATTCTGAGAAATTCATGGTATCAATTATAATAATTGGATTCAAGTAAGTGGAGATACTCCTCCAACTTCGTTGGTTGTTTCATTACATGCATTCTTCACATATCCTTCAACAATTGATTCTTGCATTCAGTCTATCGATTGGCTTGGCGGTGATATGAAGTGATAAACATAATTTGAGTCCCTAGGCCCGTGAACAGAGCTTTCCAAAAAGTAGAGGTGAATTTCACATATTTGTCAAACATCATCACTCGTGGTATACCATGAATTCGAAATATCTCTTTCATAAAAATATCAACACTTTCAATTGTTTTATACCTGGATCTCACAGGTATGAGTTGAGCTGTCTGACTTAGTTTGTCCACCATGCCTGTGATGGAGTAGCTGAATTTTCTAGCTTTGAGCAAACCTTTTATAAAATTGAGTGTAATAGTATCCCATTTCCATTCCGGAATGGGGAGACGGTGGAGCAACTCAGCAGAGTGTTGTTGTTTCGCCTTAACTTGCTGGCATTCCAAGAATTTTTCCAAATAGTTGGTGATGTCTCTCCTCATTCCGGGCCAAAAGAAATTATTTTTAATTGCAGAAAATAGTTTCTGATACCCAAGGTGGGAAGCATACGGGCTGCTATGAAACTCATCTAACATAAATTCTTTAACATAAATCTGGTTAGGAACATATATTCCTCTCCTAGGGGTTAGAAATCCTTCACTGTTTAAACCATAGTTAGATTGTATTCTTAATTTATGTTCTTGATTAGCTTGCTGCCAAAAAATCCTATATTCAAGGCCATCATGGGAAGATTCTTGCACTTCATCTAAGAATTTTTATTCCACTCTACTGTACTAGACTTACTTCGTATATACAATTTAATTTCCTACTCAACACATCAGCAACCAGATTCTACTTTCCTTTAAGATGTTTAATATGGAAGTCGAATTCACTCAGAAAAGCAGTCCATCTTGCTTGATGAGAATTTAGATGCGGTTGGGTAAAAAAATTCATTAAACTAATATGATCAGTCATTAGCAAGAATTTTTTACCTAGCAAATAATGTTGCCATACCTTCAAGGCGTGCACTACAACGTTAGTTCCAAATCATAAGAGGATTATCGTTTCTCATGGTCCTTCAGTTTCTGGGATTCATAGGTTATGACTTTACCATCTTGCATCATTATGCGCCCCCCTCGGATGCCTTCCTCGCACGCATTCGTGCAAACAGTGAACTCTTTTTCTCGGTCTGCTACTTTTAAAACAAGAATAAAAGTCAATAAATATTTTAGGCATTCAAAATTTTGTTGACACTCTCAAGTCCACTTGAAAACCCTTCCCTTCCTTTGTAGTGAGGTAATTGGGTAAGAAGTTTTGGACAATCCTTTAATAAATTGATGTTAATATCCAACTAACCCCATGAAGGACCCAACAGGCCACTCCATGATGGTTTTGAATTTTCAGGGTCAGCTACAATTCTTTTCGTTAAAATGACATGGCCTGGGTACTCGATCTGAGCTTGGTAAAAGTTCCCATAAATTTTGTAGCACAATCCTCAAATTCTTTTCATGGTCCTCCACACCTTTGGAGTTAATGAGAACTTCATCAATAAAAATTAAGAGAGACTTGTCTGAATAAGGATGAAATATACCATTCATCAAGCTCATAAATGTGGTAGGGGAATTGGTAAGCCCAAAGGGTAACACTATGAATTCATAGTGTTCGTACCAAGTCCTGAATGATGTTTTTCAAATATCTTCTTTCTTAATCCATATGTGATGATACCTTGATCTTAAGTCAATGTTTGAAAACACCTTGGCCTCTTAACTTTATCAAACATATCATCAATCCTTCAAAGC
Organism: Pinus taeda; assembly: GCA_000404065.3. Classification (NCBI taxonomy): domain Eukaryota; kingdom Viridiplantae; phylum Streptophyta; class Pinopsida; order Pinales; family Pinaceae; genus Pinus; species Pinus taeda. The sequence continues at coordinate 1,668 of APFE031492317.1, read as the reverse complement.
AAATATTTATTCTTAATAGCCACATTATTCAACTATCTTTACTTGATGCACAACCGGAGTGTAACATCCTTCTTGCGTACAAATAATGCATGGACTCCCCAAGGTGACGCATTTGGGTGTATATATCCTTTGTCAAGGAGTTCTTGTAACTACATTTTAAGTTTTGCTAATTCAGGCACACTCATATGATATGGTGTTTTAGACACTGGGATCACACCTCGAATTAACTCTACGATAAAATCAATGCTTCTCCCAGGAGAAGCCCAGGTATTTCCTTTGGAAATACATGAGTAAATTCCTATATTATGGGTATATTTCCGAGATTGGTTATTTTTTCCTTAGAATTTGTATAACCCACCTGAACTGCATAAATTTCGCAGCCTTTTTGAATGTACTTACCTAGCTAATTAATAGTGATAGGTCATAGTTTAACAACTCAGCTCCATGAATTTCTTTCCATTCACCTCGCTCTCCAAGGAAGCTCACTGTTTTCTCTTTGCAGTCCACTATTGACCAATGTTTCTCTAGCCACTCCATTCTAACTAGTATATCATATATCCCCATAGGAAGAATATTGATATCAACTACGATTTTCTGCCCTGCTGCCTTTAGGGAGTAATTTACCACATTAGCAGCAAGCCTTCACTTGGCCCTAGTAGTGAGTTACACCAACAAAGGGCTTTTAAATTTTATTTTTGGTACGTTACTTAATTCTACCAATTTTGGGCTAATGTAGCTCAAGCTTGTGCTTGGATAAATTATAATGGACATAGAATGTTCAGATATCTTACCTTCCATCTCTATCATCGTAGGTTGATATTAAGCCTCGCCATCATCCAAAGTTGCATAAATCTGTGGAATATTTTTGGCTATGTCCCCAATAGTGGAGGCTTCTTGAAGGTTAGCGACTTGCTCAATACTAGCATGATGAGGGAATTTTTTGAAATAATGAGGTTCCCCACAACCCCAACAATGTAGAGGAGTTTTTGGTTGCTCACTATTCTCTCATCGACTTACCACCTATGATTATTTGTTTTCAACCTGTTGCCCCATTCTTTGTTGATTCCTCCGAGTCATTTTTGGCTACATTTTCCAATTCATATTCTTGACATTTGGGAATATCGTCCCTCAAAAGTTCTAAAAATTCCTTTGACCCTTTTTCTTCAGCTCACCCTTGTTACCTTCTCCCTTTTCTTTGATACATAGTTTTTGGGTAATCAAACTCTAGTTTTTCCTTCATAAACATAGGTAGGTTTTTTATAAAATGTTGTATCTTGGCTTTTTTCTCCCTAAGGTATGGGATGTACCTCAACAGGGACATAAATTTAGTGATAAATTCATCAATAGTAAGTGGGCCCAACCTTAAATCATGAAACTCTCTTTCCTTATCATTGCAAAAGAATTCATTTAAATATTTTTCCTTGAAGTACTTCTAGAATTCATCCCATGTAACCTACTAATCATTATTTCCCCAGACAAATTTAACCTTCCCCCACCACAGAGTATCTTTTCCCTATAGTTGAAAAATGGCCAATCGAGCTTTCATGTTATTATCATATTCATATACTTGAAAATATGTTTTCATATTAATTAATTAGGCCTCAACGGCTTTCTTAACCTCTCTGTCACACACTGGAGGTCTTATATTCTTAAATTCACCTTGTAGTT
>APFE031492309.1:62775-95147 GCA_000404065.3 Pinus taeda | reverse complement strand
AAAAATTTGATTCTTCTTCTTCTTCTTATATGTGTCCAGACTCATAGTAGTTTCCTTTGCCAGAAGCCTTGAAGGCAGCTTCTCTCATGTCTGATGGTCCACCTTTCCTCATTTCATAAGCAGTTAGAATTCCATGCAGCTGTGACATTTTAAGGTCTTGAATCTTTTCCTTTTCTTCTATAGCAGAAACTTTAGATTCAAACCTAGGGGACAAAGATCTTAGTACTTTTTCAACTGCAACAACATCCTTTACTTCTTCACCCAAATTTTTCATACAATTAACAATCTCATCTACACGAAGAAAATAGTTAGCCACACTTTCATTATTATACATTCTGAGATTTTCATACTGAATTCTGAGAGTTTGGAGTTTTGCCCTTTTTACCTGTTCATCTCCTTCATAGCTCAGAACAATCTTGTCCCATATTTCCTTAGCTGATTTATATTGCATGACTTTGAAAAATTCAGATTGTGATAGACATCCCAATAGAGTATTGACCTCCTTTGCATTCGTTTCATATTTCTTCTTTTTAGCCGGATCTGTGGGGGTTGATGCTAGAAAAGTATACCCTGTACCTATGATATCCCATACTTCAGTACCCAGAGATTGAAGATAGGCAGTAACTCTTACCTTCCAATATACGAAGTTTGTCCTGTCAAAAACTGGTGGCCTGATTGATGCTTCCCTCTCGTAGTTTCTCATGATGAACGATCTTCCTTCAAGCGATCAAGCTTCTTCAGAAGGACCTGCTCTGATACCAATGGTTGGAAATAACACTGAGAGGGGGGGGGGTGAATCAGTATTATCAAGGTAATTATTCCTTTTTCAAAACAACTGATATACGCTATATCAATTTAATTAACCTGCGTATATACGCAATTACGCAGAAGGAAACCCGCGTATACAAAACAAGCTTTTACTTTACTTCATCTTTCCGATGATGATTGTTAATTTGTGATGCAGAATCAAATAACAGTAACTAGAGACAGTAAAACAGAGCAGAAAGATAGTCACACACAAGAACACAAGATATAAGGTGGAAACCCAATGTGGGTGAAAACCACCTGATGCAATTCGTCTCTATCTTCTTTTCAATTAGAAACTTCTTTTACAATATATTGGTGCATTCTTTTTACCAGTATGCAGGATGCAACCTGCAGAGAGCTACAACCCTCTCTCGTTTTCTAGGTTCTCCTAGAAGGGAGCTACAACCCCCTTAGCTCTTGCACTAGCCAAGATACTAGTACGTAGGTGCTGGCGTACAGAAGGCTACAACCTTCTCCTTCTTCTAGGGACCACGTTTCATCAATTTTCAGACTGGATCCATGAACATCAAACAATCATCAAGAAATTCTTCATCAACCAAACTCCTGTTCACCAACTAGATCTAAAATCAAGTAGATACTTCTCTGCCAGCTGTACCCAAAACACAGTACCAGAAACCACACAACAGAACCCAGAACACAGCAGCAATAAGTAGAAACAGCTAGATCACAACTTAAAGCATATACGCTATTTCAACAGTCTATAACTTGCGTGCATACGCGTTTGTGTATGTAACAACCTACGTATACGCGCCTTCACTTCACCTAAACTGCGTGTATACGCGCCTTTGCTTCACTGAACCTGCGTACAGATCTATAAAGGACAACACACTCTTCCAGATATTCAATCACTAATTAACCTAGATTTTCAGACTTATAGATCAAACAAGCGCCACATCTAGCAGATCAAAATCATACAAAGATACTTCATTTAGGCTTAAATATTATGACCCATGAATATACCTTATCCTCCTTTGTGCTAAGGTTCCTCCTTCCTTCAGATCCAGATCTGCATCACCATCCAATATACCAGCTCTAGCACTTTATCAGATCTTCAATAATAATTCAGATGGTAATTTGTCACAATATCTCCTTCCTCTTTTATAGCCTTAGGCCTTCCCCAATACCATGGTCCAAAACCATAACATTTCAATACCATGAACCCAAAGCTAGGTATCAATACATCTGACGAGACGCCATGGTCCAAAACATAGGTTCAAGTTCCAAGATCTAACTGCCATGGACCAAAATAATGATCCCCAACATATACGCACTTTTGTAATGTATAACCCGCATGTATACGCTTCTTCATCTAGATGAACCTGCATATATGTCTTTTTCTACTTTCTGCGAGCCTGAACTAAGTATATGTTACCAAAGAGAGTTGCCATCAAGGAAAACACCTGTGCCATAGCTCCAAACCTGTTCCATAATGCCAACAACCCTTATATCATTTATGACTACAGAGGTAACTAACAATGCATTTTTCTTGAGACAATTATATGGAATAGATCTACTAGGAGGACCAGTCAATGGTAGAATGCTGAAGCATTACTTGTCCACAGATTAACATTAGTTCATTTGGTTACTTTGCTCATTGTATATAACATTGCAATGTTTAGATTGGATTGGATGGTAATATTTTGAGGTTGAAGCCCTAAGAGAAGGCCCCGAGCTTTGAAATGTGTACCATCATATGTATGAATAAAGTAGATAACAGAGGATTAGTTACAAGGAAACCACGGTCAAAGCTTCAAAGCCTACTAATCTTAAAGTTCTTGATATTTCACTAGGAAATGACATCCCCATGTGGAGCCACTGTTAGGGTCCTATAATAATAAGATTCATAATTTTGAATTAGCTGGTTAGTCTTGTAATATTGTACATACTTTTGCTTTCCGCAAAATGTTTTCCCATATTAAAAATAAAAAATGTAAAGAGGGTAAGTCATAAAAGAATAATCAAAGGACTTAAAGAAAGAAAACTATCAAAAAAGTATAAGATATGAACCCCAAAACACAAAAAGAGATAAGAATATATCACGAAAGTGTCCAAATTCAAATGCTACTTCTTTTAATTTACCTTGCAAAATAAGATTGGGTGCAGCTTGTCAAAAAATGGCACAATCCATGATGATCAAATAGTTTAAATTTGATTCATTCATGCTTTAAATTTCATGTTGATAGATAGAGAATAAAGATCTAGCCAAACTGTTTAATCTTGGCAGATCAGTAGTTAGGTAGAGAATAATAATGAGCTCATTAGTTTAATCTGATCCATTGGAAGTTATAAGGTTAGAATTACATAGTTTACTTATCAAAGAAAAAGAAATGAAGGGTCAACATGCTCAAATGCACCGAATGAATGAAGAGAAAATGCTAGGATAAGTAAAGGAGAGGTAGAAGAAGTTTTACAAGTGCACAATATTGCTATGTCAAAAGCATCTTCATCATGCTTAATCCTATGTTTCATGTGCAAGAGGAATTTTCAAAGAGAAAGGACATTCACTAAATTTTATTTGCTAATTCCCCCTAATTTCACTAGACCCTCACATACTTAGTTTATTAATTTACCCTCTTTATCCCTTCATTAATTTTCATCCCCTAATGTTGTCCCCTTATGGGTTCCAAAGCACCCCTTCCTTCTTCATTCTCACTTGTAAAAACCCTTTCCCTTATGTTTGACCTTTCTTCCCTTGGTTTCACACATTTCCTCGTACATTACCCTTTAAAAATCATTCCCCTTTCCCAAAACCCCTTTCCCTAGTGTGAAAACCCTTCCCATCACAAATAATACACCACCCTCTATTCATTTCCCTTTTTCCTTAAAAACCCATTAAACCCTTTTATCCTAAGTTATTTCATAAACTATACTCCCGCTTTATGTATTTAAAGTCCCCCACATCATAATTTCTCGACAATGTTTTAGCTCACCAAACCTTGGTGTATAGTTAAAACCTCTGTAATATAACCCATGGTCCCCACCCTATATTAACCCATTGCTTATATTAAATCCCATGATTACTTTTTAATTAATTACATTTCATTGTAATTAAAACCTGGCCCCACTCCCCAGCTGCGTCCGTGCAACTTTGTTGTGTGATAGCCCTCCGATCTCCCACCTCCATATCTAATGGCACATATCCATATTGTGCAGTTTCATCATTCGACAGTTAAAAGTCCAAAAGCACGTGAGATTCGTGGTTATGGCTGAGCACTATTTCGCTATGTGGTGGCACCAGGTTATATCATGTGCTCGTGAAAAATACCACCCTCCACCCAAAAACGGTGCGATATGGCATAACACTACCTCCTTGTGTAAAGAAAAACTACCCATTACCACCCTCCACCCAAAAGCGGTGCGATATGGCATAACACTACCTCCTTGTGTAAAGAAAAACTACCCATTATTCATTTACCAAATCTCCCGCCAAAATAGAACCATTGTTGGTTAAAAAGCCGAAAAATCCACCTTTCACTCTTTTCACTCATTTTCGCTTAAAATATCTGTTAACCAATTCTGAAACCTTGAAGCTCTGTGTAACCATTTTAAACACTATTTGCAACTAGAAGATGTTGTAGACACCAAATTGAAGTAGCAAATAGAAAATTGAAGCCTCATAAACCTTGGATGCTACCACAAAACCCTGTCTGCACACCAAATCATCATTTTCCAAGTATTCTTGAAAGAACCAGAACAATCCTATAATTTAAGATATGCACAGTGATTATCAAACAGTTAGTTAATTAAATTAATTAAAAAACCTTTCTAGACTAAAGAAAACCTTACTGTGCATCCAAAATTGTTTTTTTACGGACTGTAATTGCCCTCCCCACTATTCCAGAGCTTCTAAACTTACTCCTAAAGCTAGAGAAAAGGTAATTTAATTGAATAAACCAAATTATGGGTTCCCAAAGATCTTTAGATGTAAGACCCTTGCAAACCCCTCACCTGGATATTGAACACCTTCCATTGGCCAACAATGATTTTCAAATTAAAGACAATGTTTCCCCTAGCCATCTACTGAAACTCCACTACTGGAGTAAAGATAAATTCCTGAACCAGAATGATGACATTCACCTATGGGAATCAAATTTTCCCAAGTACTTGTTCCCACAAGTATACCTATTCCCATAAATCATCCACTTCTACCAAGCTTGATATGTCCCAAGTCAAAGAGCCATGTTCTCTCCTAACCAATAGATTTTATTCACCATTACTGCAAAATGAATAAGTCAAATGTTGCAGATCGAGCCAAGCCCAAATGAGACCCCACTTTCCATTGAAGCCTTACATGAACCCTACACAAATTTGCACCTTCCCAAGAAAGCCCAAATCTTTCATACTTTCATCATAGTAGAGTCTCATACCCCCATAGATAGTCCTCCATATGCTGCCACCATTTTCTCTAAGAGAGCAAGTCAAATTATAACCATGCTCTCTTGTATTCTAGGATACACCATTGATGAGCTTGTAGATGAGGTTATGCTTGCTTTCCTGTCTATTTTTTTCCCAGGCAAGTCTCCAGCTACAATTTTTAACTTTGCTTATTTCTTAGCAGATAGAATCCATGAGCAGTTTATGAGATTTCCAAATGAAAGAGTATTCAGATACTCTTTAGTTTTGTTTCACATGTTTCTATATTTTCAGTCAAACTAGTTTCCAGTTAGCATCCAAAAGTTAGACACAAAGGGCCATCCAAGATTTGTCATCTTTTGGACACCATTAATCCAAAGATATTCCATTGTTTTTAGTTATAAAGTTCATTGATTCGTTTGTTCATCCAGCTGTAAACATGCTAACCAATAGCATTCAACCTGGGATCAATGATGATATTAAGAGAGTTTTACAGTTTTCTAAAAACACTAGAGTGGGAGACTGGTATTTATGCTAGGACTACACTGAAATTAGGATATATGGATGCCAACTCACTCCCTACAAGCTGCCCAAATACCTCCCTATGAGGATATTTTCATTAGAGTATTTCAGGCAGGTCATAAACTCAGATAAGGTGAATTTTCTGTCAGTTAGGAAGAAAACTTAGTTCAAGATCAAAAACCAATTGGGCCCTTTTATTTGTAATAATAGGGAAGTTGGACAAGAACCAGAGAAAATTTTACATCAAATGAACTTCAATAGCAATTTTATGTGACAATATGACCCTAATGGAGTCATAAACAAGCTAAGGCTCATATTCAAATTAATTCCTTTCATACATGAGCCCAGGCTAGATATTGAAAGATATGCTAACTAGTCAGAGTGGTTCGAAAATACTTTAATAGATGTGGAAAAAAACCTTTATAGATTGGGAAAAGTAGATAGATACTAGTTCCTTTCTACAGTGTCCAACCCAGCAGGAACAAATGGGTATTAGTCCCATTCTACAGACTCCAGCCATGCAAGACAGAAATGTAAAGACAGCCATGGAAGAAGGTTCTAATTCTGGAATGGATACTACAGATGACAAGTTTGAAATCAGTTACAGGAAGAAGCCCAAGATTAATCTTATAACTGAGAAAGAAGACACCATTGAGAAAGTTGAAATCACTGATACTGACACAATGGTTGGAAATTGTAAAGGTCTAGTTGTTTCAAAGGAGACTCATTAACCTTCTACCTCAAATACTCAAATCATTGAAAAATAGCTTAGCATTGAAGCCTCTTCATCAAGTAAACCAGTGGATAAAGAGAAATGTATAAAAGAGAAGTACAAAGAAATCAAGTTGAGGAATGAGGCATTTGTTATAGATCCATTTGGGCACATCAATCCCATCATCTATATTAGTGTTTTAGGGCTCATCAAACCATAATTTCAATTGTTGCATGCCCTAAACAAGTCACCCCTTTGGATGCCTCCTTCCTAGAAAGTTTCATGACTTGAAGACATCCAGAAATGGTCTCTAAAGGGACCAGCGCAGGTAGATACATTACCAGGATGCTTTGTAGCATAGGTAGATACACTATCAGGGTGCTCTGAAGAGCACCTAAGCCCTCTTAAGGCTGCACTGGGAAAATTTGAGCGAAATTCAATTGGGGTTTGGGGAATATTCTTATCTCTTGGTTTCATCTAGAAGCTTCCCTCAGTTATCTGCTCCTATGAGCTTGAAAATGGATGATGAATGAGTTAAGGTGCATCCTATCCTCTCATCGCTTCCTCTATGCAACTAATTCTAAGTATGGAAGGCCATTCAATGCCACCATTTATGACAAAACCTCCTCCTTCTTTTTATATATTGACCACTCACCTAAGTGATCAGGGGCTGGCAGGCTCGCTGGGCTATGATGAATTGTAAGGAGATAATGTTGCTATGAGAATTGGCTTTGAAACAAGTATTTTGATGCTATAAATCTGTCATGCTTTTGATGTGATGTGGATGGGATCCAAGCTAGAGGAATGACTTTGAATCAGATGCAATGGTTGTAATTCCTTCTTCTATTCAATAAATTATTTGAACCTTTCTCCCATATGTTTGTATTGTTTTTTGATGCTTATATGTGTGAAATGAATCTGATTCCATTTACTTGTATTCAATAGATCTTTTGCTTTGATTAGTCCTTTGTCTTCTGTTGATGTTTACAAGTACTTCTCAATCATGTTAAGTATGGGAAGGAGTGACAGAAACAATACCAGGGGGATAAGAGGAAAGAAAGACTACAAGTAGGCTTTCTAATCCTTTTTTTCTTATCTATTGCTTATAGGAAAATGTTAAAGTGCTTTAAACTATTGTTCTAGATATGGCTACTTATCTAGGGAATTAGTGTTTATCCTTAGATACTAAATTCTCCAAAACAAATTGGTGACTTTGTTGGGGAAGAATCACCTTTCCTAGTAGCTTATTAACCTCCTAAGACATTGTTGTAGACCCTACTTGTGTTCATTGACTGTATTTCAACTCTGTTGCATTGAATTTTGGTCAAAAATTGAGGTTAGATGACTCTTGAGTGGCCTCTAAGGAATCACTGCAGGCTTGGTTAGGGGACAGTGCTCTGCAGAGCAGCCTTAAGTGAGAGACAATGCTCTGCAGTGTAGTTAGGCCCTCTTTTACCTACAATGATCCACCTTAGGGAAAATTTTAACCTTTGGAGTGTGTTTTTGCCAACTTTTCTCTGCTTGTTTTCTTGTTGATTGATCATTGAATGTCATGTCTCTGAAAACAAGTTTTTATCTCCTTTGCCAACCCTACTTTGATTTGATTGATTAATGTTTCATTAATGTTTTCTTTATCATTATTGATCAATAGCCAAGGTTATAATATAGTTGATTAATATTCATTCGAAATAAAGTGTCGTAAAGTCTTCTTTTCCTTCGAATTAGAACTGTCGTAAAAGTCTTTGTTCTTATGAAAGATTGATTGATTGTATGTGAATATTTCCTTTTGTTAATATTCACATTAAGGAAATCGAAAAGAAAAGTTTTCATTGTTCATATTGTAGCTTTTGAATGCCTTAAATGAATAGTTGAGGAAATTGCATTAGATGTGCTCTTTTCTCTTTGTAAAAAACCTGATTACTCTATCCCTAGTAACTAGGATTTTCATCATTGAATTGAATGGAAAGAATTCTTATCATGATAGTTGAATTCCTAGGAATTTCAGAATACATCACATGGTGAACTTGAAAGGAAAATTCTATAGAAGATCAATTTAAATATATCGGAGTTTACCTAATGGAGCATCATCACCTAACGAAAAAAAATTAGTGGTTCTAGGATAAAGACGCGTTCCAGTGTCATAAAACAATGCAGTTGCCACTAACTTGTCTGCAATACATCCCAAGTGTGATACATCATTCCATGTACATGAGTATATCATAACCCATCCACGTACCTTTGGGTATATAGGGCGGTGGTATAGTATGTAAAGTATATGGGAATTCTCTCACTATGTTGTTTTGCATTAGACATCACTTATACAGACTGGGCCTCCATGTATCTTCGGGAATATATGGGAGGACAACACTAGGTTTCTATCCATCCTTAGGTAACCGAGTTGGCCGCCTTGTACACTGTGATACACTGAACACAACATTCAGGGAGATTGCCTACCCGTAATCAGTTCATAGTTGCTTGGCAAACATTTTGCCTAGATTATCCCTCTTTTGTTTTGTTATGTTACATTGATTAAAATAAAATTAATTGACCGCAGATAACATCCTCCATGCTCACTCCTTAGTTGATCTTAGGTTGAAACATATGGCGACAAATATGGAGTCCACTGATCAAGGAATTCCTTTTGATGGGAATCCTAGTCCTTTTCCTCCTTTCAGAAATATTGGTGCTCCTTATATGGCTACATTATCCATATTGGGATTTACCATTGGCTTGCCAGTATGGTTGTTTTCAACCTCCTTGGTTCAAAATGTTGTGATTTCTCTGCAATCAAGTACACATCCAACTAGGCAAAATCAACCTCTAGTTGATCCTAAATTTGACCCTTCGCCTTCTTCCTTGGTTGTTTTTTCCTCCCATTCTTCCTCTTCGCCTGTTGAAAGTGTTGGTACTAAAACAGGTGGCTAAGAAGAAGAAGAAAGGGAAGAAGAAGAAGAATAAGAATAAGAAAATTCAACAAAGGGGCAACCAAGCAACCATTGATTTGAATACAAAATCTAATGAGAAACCATCCATCAAGCCTCGCAAAGTTCGATATCCATGAAAACTTTGTACAGGAGACCATCTTCTTCGAAATTGTCTTGATATTCCTCAGACCTTAGAAGAATGGTCTTCTCATTCACATCATCCAGTGTCATCAACATCTCGAGATCATGCTAGTGACACACCATTAACTAGTGGTAGTAAAGTTCATGGACAGAAGGGTAAAGTTAAGTTTCCATGTAGGTTATCTGAAGGGAATCACCCCATTCACCTTTGTCCTTCTCTGGATAAAGCCCAACAAGTGTTGGATAACGTCCTGCTTCATCGCAGCGGCTTCCATCTGGTTAAAGGAGACTATCCCTTAATCCTTCATTAGTTGATGAATTAACTGACTCAAATCAACTATCGGTCAAACCCACTCTCTCTGAAAGTGAATCCTATGAGTCTATACTTGACCCAAATCAACAGGTCGAGGTAACAGTTGACCCCATTTCACCTTCAGCTAACTGTACCTATCCCGAAGAGAGTGAATATGATACCACTCAAGTTATTTTTGTTTCTTCAGATTCAAATGAGCTTGGGGGAAATCCTCCTGTTCCATCAAGACAGGAGGAAAATCCTCATGTTCTCGTAACTCAAGAGGTTAATCCTCCCGTTTCTACAGTACCCCCTCCAAGTAGTCTAGTCACTTCCTTTGATTGGAATCGATAGAAGGATTTTGTCTTCCTTGTTATGTGCCTTTCTAGACCATAGTACAAGGTTGTGATATGATTGTATCAGGCACTATTATAGATGAAGGTGCATCTGTGAGTATCCTTTCCTCAATTGCTTGGGAGGCGCTCGGTTCATCGCCGCTTGTGCCTGTTACCCAAAATATATTGGCTTTTAATAAAGGAACCAACCAGCCATTAGGGATCCTTCCTCAGTTGCCTATTACTTTGGGAGGAAAAATCATTTATCTAAATGTGATGGTAGTCCCAGGCCCTTTATATTTCAATTTACTTCTTTGGCACGACTATGTTTATGACATGGGATCTATTGTTTCAACACTCTTTTAGGCGATTTGTTTCCCGCATGAAGGCCAAATTCTCACCATTGACCAGCTTTCATTCCCAGTCCAAATATGGTTTCCATTCAACCATCCTCCCTAAATTGTCTTTTTGTACTAATGGTATCATCCTCACCACGGGTTAATTATGTGGCAACCCGTTCCATACCTACATCAACTGACGATTACTTTAGTGATGTTGTACCTCATGTACTGGGGACACTAGAACCAGATCTCTCCTTCATGACCTCTTATGAGTTGTGATCCAAGAATATGAGGATAGTTTGTTGTCTTGTGTCAACTACGTTAAAAAAGAAACAAGGAATATGAGGTTAGTTCTTTTACTGCGTCAACCTCATTAAAAAATGAAACAGGTCCATGAGGATAGTTCCTTGTCTTGTGTCAACCTTTTTAAAAAATGAAACAAGGAATATGATGATAGTTCCTGGTCTTGTGTCAACCTCATTAAAAAATGAAACGAGTATGAGGATAGTTCTTGGTCTTGTGTCAACCTCGTTAAAAAATGAAACAAGGAGTATGAGGATAGTTCCTGGTCTTGTGTCAACCTCGTTAAAAAATGAAATCAAGGATATGAGGGTAGTTCGTTGTCTTGTGTCAACCTCGTTAAAAAATGAAACAAGGAACATGAGGATAGTTCTTTTATTTGTCAACCTCATTAAAAAAATCAAAATAGCTCCCATGAGCATAGTTCCATGTCTTGTGTCTAGCTCATTAAAAAATGAAGCAAGGACCCCTGGAGAAAATTTCCAATTCAAGTCTTTGATTAGATCTCGTAAAATCCCAGTTGAGTCTTTCACCTGATCTTGTAAATGAACCTTCATTCCATCCACCTTTGTCCCTATCTAGACGAAGCCAGGAAGGTGCTGGATAACGGTCATGCTTCACCACAGCGACTTCCATCTGGTTATAGGAGACTCTCCCTTTCATCATGATGGGGGCATGTAAACCAATCTCAAGCATAGTTCTTCATTTCAAGCTTGTGCCAAAATGAAACTGAATTCAAGCATAGTTCTTCGTTGTAAGCTTGTATAAAAATGAAACTGAATCCAAGCATAGTTTTTTCGTTTCGAACTTGTGTAAAAATGAAACTGAATCTAAGCATAGTTCATCGTTTCAAGCTTTTGTAAACATGAAATTGAATCCAAGCATAGTTCCCTATGGTTCAAACTTGTGTAAAAATGAACCCATTTCCATTTTTAACCCTCGTGATTTTCATTCTATCAACCTTTTCCATCAGATAAGTCATGATTTTTCTCCTTCCACCATCACTATCTGCTTGGCCGATCATACACTTTCACTTGGTTGTTTTACCCTTTTTTTAGGAACAGTTGCAATGAGTGGTCTTCTTAGCCAACCTTTTCACATAAATCAACATGCTTTGAGAAGTTCAAACATCACCAAAACCAGTTTCTATCCTAGACACCACTCATTACTCAAAGTGGAGTCCTCTTTAAGCTCTTTTTAGACTCTTTAAACATGAAAAAATTAACGAGCACTTGTCCTTTCCATCTCATTAATGGATTGGAAATGATATCTCTCTAGTATTATTTTACGTGTTTTCGGACTTGAGAGATTAATTTAAGAAAAAGAACTTGTGGATTTTTCTTTTTTTCCCATTTCAAACTCTCTAAATATGAAAAGGACCAAGTTATCTTTGTCGTTAAACTCATTAAAACATCAAATAGCGACAAACTTGTCCATCTAGACAAGACCGAGTTTCGCCTTCGCTAGACTCATTAAAACATCAAATAGCGATGGATTCACCCGAAAGGTGAAATTATACAACAAGCATTTGTTATCCTCCTCAATCTTGATAAAAATAGAGAAGTACTGGCTAGCAATGACTGGGGAAAATGGGAAAAAGGGGAAACCACTTTATGGTAGCAGGTTACTTTTGAACATGATACTTTCACTTCATCTTCGTGACTATTTGGGTTGGGTTATCTACTTGAAGGTTATCATACCTAAGGTCTATCACACCATCCATCACTTTTTTTTTGGTTTAATGCTGCCAATTCATTCAGACTATTTGGGTTGGGTTATCTGCTTGATGGTTATCATACCTATGGTCTATCACACCATCCATTACTTTGGTTTTGGGTCAATGCTGCCAATTCATTCAGTGTCGCCGATATGTTCAAGAGAATTCATTTAGTGCAATACCATAATCCTTCATTTTCATGACCACCATTCTTGAACCTTTTATCGTCAATCAAATTTCATCTCCAAAATCACTACACTCATTTCATGTCAATGATGTGGGATACATTGCGACAAGTCACTTCTTCTTGACATCAACACCTAATCCAAGAAGTTGACTTAAAAACACCCTTCCAGTACCTTGAGAGTTGCATACATCAATGGCAGGTTTCTCACTTTCGGCGATAGGCATACATCAATGGTCTTTGACAAAAAGACTTTGTATGGTGTTCGACACCAAATCATCCATTCACACCATGCAAAATGTATTGTAGTACCTTGAGGATCATTATCATTATCAGTGATCCCTCTCGCATCTATTAACAACTTACATCATTGGTTAGTAATCATATGGTGTCTTCCCATCTTCGTCTTCAGATCATTTATTCACATGGTTAGACTCGTACTTGAGCAAATGATTGAACAAGATAGAAGACCCTAGATCTAGTTTCGTCCATCCGGGCTGTGATTTTAGGACTACTAAATCATATGTACAACGGTTTTACATTGATGGTCATTTCGATCATGGGTCCATATCTGTAGATGACTGTTTATGTACATGTAATGAAAGTTTACAATGAGCATGGGTATGCCTTCCCTCAGTGATTCAAGTGAAATCAAATATCATGATATATGTATTGTAATTGATGTAGGTCACCTTCCACTTTGATACCTCCTCATCACATCGTAAAGCATTTCACTCAAAATTGGCATTTTTCCGACTTCATGCTTTGGGGGGTAGTTGTTACAGATCCATTTGGGCAGATCAATCCCATCATCTAGATCAATGTTTTAGGGTTCATCAAACCCTAATTTTAGTTGCTACATGCCCTAAACAAGACACCCCTTTGGATGCCTCCTTCCTAGAAATTTTCATGACTTGAAGACATCTAGAAATGGTCTCTAAAGGGACTAGCACAAGTAGATACACTACCAGGGTGCTCTATAGTGCAAGTAGATACACTATCAGGGTGCTCTGCAGAGATCCTAAGCCCTCTTTAGGCTATGTTGGGTGAATTTGAGAGAAATTCAATTGGGGTTTGGGAATATTCTTATCTCTTGGAGACATCTAGATTATTCCCACATTTATCTACTCCTATGAAGTCAAAAATGGATGAAGAATGGGTTAAGGTACATCCTATCCTCTAATCCCTTTCTCCATGGAACTAGTTCTAAGTATGGAAGACCATTCAATGCCACCATTTATGACAAAACCTCCTTCTTCTTCCGATAACTTGACCACTCATCTAAGTGATCAGGGGCTGGAAGGCTGGCTGGACTATGCCAAATTGTAAGGAGATAATGTTGTTATGAGAATTGGCTTTGAAGTGAGTATTGTGATAATACAAGTTTGTCATGATTTTGATGTGATGTGGACGGGATCCAACCTAGAGTAATGACTTTGAATCAGACACAATGGTTGTAATTCCTTCTTCTACTCAATAAAGTATTTGAACCGTTCTCCCATACGTTTGTATTTTTTTATGATTCTTATATGTGTGAAACGAATTTGATTACATTTACTTGTATTCAATAGATCTTTTTCTTTAATTGGTCCTTTGTCTTCTGTTGATGTTTACGAGTACCTCTCAAGCATGTTAACTACTGGAAGGTGTTAGAGTCGGTCTTGTCAGTCCTCCGTCAAAGATCAAAACTCTTTCTGCATTTCATTTTAGGTTTCTCACTAGATCCACTTAGCTGCATTTCGCTAGGTGGCATGCCATAATCTGACAGGATGGTCTTCTCAGTCATTACACCCTACCCCTCATGTCTGGCACCTACTGACTTAGGTTTTTTCATCAATGTTCATTCAAGTCCATGAAAATCAATGTTTCACCTTCTAATGGACAAGAGTCATTTCAGTCATTAGGTCTAGGGATTAGTCAATTTGGTCTTCAACCATGTCCAATATATCCATGCAGGCCAAAGGGAGGCCCTTACAAATTTGTTATTTAAATATTTTCATCGTCATGTTGACAAATTACGATTGTTCTTCAAAACTCCGTTTTGAAGAAAAGTCAACAGTGTGTCATTTGTGATAATTTTCAAAAAGTTTCCATTTGATCTCTTCAGGCGCAGTCATGATTTCCTTGGCCAAATTCCATGTCAGCTACCCCTGCAAAAAAAGTGCCAAAAATTTCATCATTTTAGCTAAAAATCCAAAAGGGAAAAATGAAATACAGAGTTGAATTAAATCATGGAAACACTGCCAAAACAAAACGTTACCAAAGTGGGTTTTGAAGAAACAAAAATCAAAACCATGACTCCAATGTCTTTATATAGAGTTTTCACAAGAAACAATGTCATTTTGCACACCAAGGTTAGATAAAAGCATTTCAAAGTGATTGTGAGACCTAGTGCGTGTTTTGGGTAAGGTTGGAGGTGTTTTGATAGGCGTGGCACATAGGCAAAGGGGCACGGTGCACTGAGGGAGTGTGGCGCACTGGGCGCAACCACACAGTCTTAAAACAACACGGGCATAGTGCACTGGGCGCAACCACACAATGTTAAAACAACACGGGTGCGACGCACACAAATGGCGCGACGCATTGGGTATGTTGTGCGACGCAGACCCATAAAGGCCCTATTTTGCTCCAAATTTCAACAAATCGCCTTTGAATCCCTTAAAATTGCTAGGTAGGGTCGACATCTCGGTTGCTCATCCATTTTTGTGAATATGATGATGGTTTATGGCCATTTATAGTTGCAATAAAAACTCTTAAACCCTACCACTTGAAGTCATCAAAACCATTGTTGTTAGGGTTACAAATTCGTTGTGTTGATGCCAAGGTTCCTCCTCCCTTTCATCTTTCCCTTCTTTCCATCGTTCCCTTCCCCCCTATTCCATTTTTCCCATCTTTCCCTACCCTAAAATGTTACTAAACTCCTATTCCCTATCTCCTCCACTCATTTGTCAAATGTAAAACCCCAAAATCCTACCTTATAAAATCCCGAAACCATCCTACATGTCCCTAAACAAAATTTCTCCCCATAATCCCTAATCCCTTCATATTATTCCCCTTCCTAACAATCCCTTTTGCATAGTTCCCCTTGGTGGCAGAATTCATAACAACACAAAGTTTCATACATCATCAAAGGGCAGTCCAAGCACAGTCCATATACAACAGTCATGGCATCTGAGCATTCATTGGATTATGAAATGGAAACCAAAAGTGACTCATCCTCAGAAGAACAGGCTCTCGAAAGACCTCATAAAAGTGGCAGACATGTTATGGAAGAACCAACCACCCTTACAGAATTGCAGGCCTGCTCTCTTGCTATGTCATGTTTCCAGCATCTGTCATGTTTTGAGTTTTGTCAAAAGGTGGCTACTGTTCGACTTCATCATGAGTTGGCTCATATTTTTGTGCTTCACTTACATGGAGATCATGCTATCTTACACGGCGTCACCTTCACACTTACACCTGAATCCGTCTCATTAGCAACCGGCATACCGAATGTTGGAGAACCATGGCACATGAAACAGAAGGTTGATCGGCAACATTATGAGCCATACATTAAGGCCAGTTTCTTGAGGAAACTCTGTTATAGACATTTTTGGGCACTTCAACCCCAATCATAAATGCCCATAAACTGAGGGCTCCTAAGTCCCTAAAATTTTTGCTTCACTGCCTAAAGGAACAAGGTCAGCTGATTACATCATCTCCCAGAAGTTCTCCACCAAAAACTGCTCATAAATGGTCAAAACTAGACCATACTAAAAACCCAGTGCAGAGGGTGCAATGCATATCACCTTCCCAGTGTATAGGGTGTGATGCATACTGAATGGCTCCTCTGCAGGTTGCAATGGTCGGGAATGGACAAATGGTAGGGACAAAATGTGAGGTGGAAGATCATGGAATCTTCCAGAAGCTTCCCCTCTGACACTTGCCTCTTTGTTTTCGGATGAGTAAGAGATCATCATTCTCCAAGTGGAAGCAGGAACTATTAGAGAGAGGACACTAATCAAAACCCCAGAAGATGAATCACCTTCCTACAATCATCTATATATGGATCCGTCATCACAGATATCTAGAGGCTGAAATCTTGTATCTTGTAGAGAAGTGTTGTTGGTTTTCTAGTGTATATTCATAGTGTTGGGTGATCTAAGCTTTAATTGAGGTGAAGAAGGGCTTTCTAGCTGGAGGATGATGTTGGATCAGAACATATGGTTGTAATCCTCTTGCTACTTTTCATCTTAATAAAGTTATTCAAGTTTTCCTCCATATTCTTGTATGTTTACTTATATATGCATTTGTGTGGTTAACGCGCATCTGGTCCTGTGTTATTTATGAATATAGATCTTTGTTCTTTAATAGTATTATGTTGCTGTGATTCCACAGGTGCTCTTTGAAGCTGGGCAGATGAAGAAGAAGAGGCAAAGCTCTATCAGGAATGAGAGGAATCAAACAAGGAAATCAAGCGCAAGACTAAGGTTGGTCTCCTTGGTGTTCCATTCTTATCTATTTTCATAAAGGAAAATGAAAGTAGACTTTACTTGTTTGTTTCTAAGATAGCTACCAGTCTTAGTGGGAATAGAAGCATCCGAGTGGACACTATTCCCGGTAACGAAATGGCGACTCCACTGGGGAGCGACTAAATTGTTTGTTAGCCTATCTTTGTTTCTTTTATAAACTTACAGATGAAGCCTGAAGCCAAGCCAGCTAGCCTTCGAACTGCATTTGTTATACAAATGCAAATTAGATCAATGCTGCTTCAGTCTATCTCTAGGTTTTGTTTATGAATTAAACAATCGATCTGCAAATATTCTAATTGCCCTAAGTGGTGGCTCTAGTAGCCTCATTAGATCTACCCCTGTGATTTACATATATTGAACATCACTTACTCGGCCTAAATCCCTGAAATGAATTGCAAATTGTGAGTAAAAACTAGTTCAAAGTCTCGCACTGGTACCACTGCACCTTGCCTTCAAGGCAGTCTGTATGCATCGCATTTCCCGAGTGCAGTAGGTGTGCTTCATACTGAATTCACTGTGTGACAGGTGCGATGGTCAGGGAAGGTTAACTTTACCTTTAGACTTTGGTTTTTTCCTCACAGTTTTCAGTCCTATTCAGGAGTTTTGTTGTCTGTGGTCAGTGTATTTCTGTAAAAACCCCCTTCTCTTACATTATTCCACCTCCATAGTGTAAAGAACTGTAAGTGTGTTTATGTATTGTGTTCCATTTTCAGTTCTGTTTTGCAAAAAAGTAGCATAGTCGAACTGTCGTTTCTTCATCTGAAAGTGTCGTAGCTGTCATTTTTAGTGTTAGAAGATAATCCCATTGTTCTTGATATTCTATTATACAGTTACTATTGCATATGATTTGAATTAATATTTTTTAAAGTGTCGAAAAGCAATTTTCATTTCGAAATCGCAAAGTGTCTCTCTTACCTTCACTTCATTTTGAAAAGAAATTTGTTGAGTATTGTCGCTTTGAAAATAATACAAATTTGCACTTAGCTTTCTTATCATCATTCATACATTAAGAAGGCTGAAAACAAATATATGCATATGCATTTGTATTTTGACTGTTTGGTTTGATTTAGGACAGTGCATTTAGCATGCGCTCTGTGCTCTTTGTTGAAAGATTCTTAACTTTCTTTCCTTAGTAGCTAGGATTTTCATTGTCAAAAGAAGATTAAACGTTTGTTTATCATCTTAGACTGCATTTTAGGAATTGTATACACATCACACGGTGAACTTGAAAGGCAAATTTTTAAGTAAGATCAACTTAAATAAATTTAATGAATCTAACAATGCTTTGGAACCTAATGCACAACATCTAGAGGTCTAGGCTATAGACGCATTCCAGCATCGTAAAATATGGTAATTGTTGTTTTCCTTGTTGGTTGGGTGATTCCTCCACTCTGAGACAGCAAGTGCCAGTACGGACTTGTGCTCCCACGTACCGTTGAGTATATTTTTGGAGACTACAATAGGCTACATCATTTATCCTTAAAAAACCATGTCTGCCACCCTATCGATCACAATGCACCGAACACAACATTTAGGAATATTAACTATCGTACCGTAAAAAGTATTCTGTAGTTTTTCGATTGGTTTGGTAATCCCCTCTACCTAGATCTCCAGAGAAGTTTGTTTTGATCCTTTTCAGACTCCTTAAAGGAAAAGGTCCTCTGAGCACTTGTCACTTCAGGCTCAATAAAAATCGAAGGCGACTAGAGTCATCTTTTGTTTTTTCTCAACTCTTTAAAATTGAGAAAACAAGTTGTGTCAAAGCATCTAAAATTTATTTTAATCGGAATAATGTCACAAATTCCCTCATTGGTCTTTAGGTTGAGAAAATGGAGTCTACCAACCAAGGATTTCCCCTTGGAGGAAATCCTAGTCCCTTCTCTTCTTGGGGAGAGGTTGGTGCACCCCATATGGCCACAATATCACTTCCAGGGTTGACGATTGGTTTGCCTGTCTGGCTCTTCTCTACCTCTGTCGTTCAGAGTCACGTAATTCCTAAACAGTCAATTCAGAAACTAGATGACACTAGAGTTGCCTCCCAACCTTATACTTCATCTGATTCCCCCTCTCCTCCTTCCTCTTCACTTGATAAAATTGATAAAGCTAAAAATCAAGTAACTGAGAAGAAGAAGAAGTAGAAAGAGAAAAAGGAAAAGAAGAAAAAGGAACCAAAATCGAAAGGGGGCAACCAAGTGTCATCTAGTGAAAATCCTCACACCGCACCATCTAAAACTAAATCTCCTTGTGTCATTTGCAATGGAGACCATTATCACCAAAATTGTCCCTGCATCCCATGGATCTTAAGGGACTGGTGTCCTCGTTTGCACAATCTGGTGTCATCAACCTCTGATGATCATGTTGAATGCACACCATCAACTAGTGAAAGTGAAGCACTTGGACAGAAAAGGAATCCCAAATTTCCTTGTAAATTGTGTGAAGGCAATCACGTCGTCCACCATTATCCCTTGCTTGATGAAGCTAAAAGAGTTTTGGATGACTGTCCTGTTTCACTGCTACGTCTCCCTCCTGGATATAAAAACTCTTGCCAAGTCCACCATTGGTTGAAAATCTAGCTGGCCCATCATTGTGGTCGGCCAAAGCATCTATCATTGAAAATGAACCCTCTGAATCCATACTAGATGAAAGTCAAAAGGTCGAGACGACAGTTGACCCGGTCTTGCCTTCACAGTGTTCATCTTCGAATGATACCATCACCGAAGAGAATGAGAATGACATCGTTCAAATTGTTTTCATAAACACAGATCCAATGAGCTTGGGGGCAGTCCACCCATTCCTTTATCGCAGGAAGGAATTTCATCAGAGTCATATCTGGTCGTCTACTCAGTTACACCTCTAAGCAACCTAGTTATTTCCTTCGACTGGAATCTACTAGGCAAACCCCATTTACCAGCTAGTGTACCATTCAAAATAATTGTACAAGCTTACAAAATGGTCATGGTTGGTACCATCATCGATGAAGGGGCTTCTGTGAGTATCGTTTCCTCAACTTCTTGGAAAGTGCTTGGTTCGCCATCACTTTTTCCTAAAATGAGAAATCTGACAGGCTTCGACAAAGGAACCAGTCGACCTTTAGGGATCCTGCCAAATCTGCCCATTACTTTGAGAAGGAAAACCGTTCACATGAACTTGATGGTAGTTCAAGGACCCTTGGATTATAATCTACTCCTTGGAAGCGACTATATTTATTGCATGGGAGCCATCGTCTCCTCACTCTTTGGAGTAATGTGTTTTCCGCACGAAGGCATAATGGTCAAGCTCGTAGAACAAATGTCATTCCTCGGTTCACACATCGAAAATAGTCAAATTCCATCCCTAAATGGTCTTTTCATGCAAGGAATGTCTCATTGATCTCTAGTCCGTCCACCTGATGAGCGCGAGTGATTCAGGAGGATGTGACTGAAACCCAGGGGGCATGCACCCTGGTCTGTTTTGGTAGGGAAACCTTGGGTATAGAGTGGGTTTCCACGGAGGATATATGACTAGTCTGACACACCCATCCTCATAGGAAAATGGGATTAGGCTGGAATAAGATTCCTTCGTTAAAGTTATGTGAGTGGCATGCGTCTGCACCACTCACCTTTGTCTATTTCGGTAGACATCGCCAAGGAAGCATTCGGTCCACTTCGTGTGGAACTTTCATGGTAACCTGGGAATTTTTCGCTACACCTAGGGGCATGCAAAACTTTTTTCATGCAAGCAAAGAGTGACTACTTATTTTTTAAATTTGTAGTACCTATAACCCTTTAAACCCGTAAGGCTGGTCGTTTCCTAGCTTGCATAAAGAAAGGATCCGGGGCAAAGCTTCAAAAGATGCAAGCCCCTTCAAAGTGGCATCTTGAATGAGACATCCTTATTTTATGACTAGCGAGCAGTGTTATAGCTGGGTTCAAGCTCGTTTAAAAATAAACCCTCCACGAGCAATTTTAGCACATCGTTCAAGCTCGTTAAAAAATAAATATAAGTCATGAGCAAATGTTTCCCCCAGAGTTTAAGCTCATTAAAAAATGAACCGGTAAATAACCATTGTGCATTCCTTATCGCCAGCTTTTGAGCCTTGGTCGTGTTCTCATCATCACCTCCACTCTGTTTTTAGCTGATCATTCACCCCCACATGATTGTTTACCCTTTCGAGGAACATCTGCGAAGAGTGATTCTATTACCCATCCTTGTGTCACTGCCATGATTGTAGAATTCCAAACCTTACCCGGAATCAACTTCTACCCGAAATCATCACTCTTTCCTCGAAAACAAGTCTCCTTTAAGCTCTTTTCAACTGACTCCTAAAATATGAAAATATTGCCGAGCGATTGGCCTCTCCAGCTTGTTAAAGTTATCAGAAGTGCTATCCCTCCTCTAGATTTTAATCTTTTTGGATTTGAGGGATTATTACACAAAAAGATCGAGCACTTGTCTTATTCGGCTCATTAGAGCTATCGAAAATTCATCCCTTATCTATTATTTTATGCTTTTTCGGACTTAAGGGATTACATGACGAAAAAGAATCGTTAGACTCTCCTTTCTGTTCTTTTCAGACTCTCTAAAATTGAAAGGGACCGAGTTATCCTTGTCGTTAAACTTGTTAAAACTAAATAGCAAAAAACTCATTTGAATGGATGAGAATGAGTTTCACTGTCGCTAGGCTCGCTAAAATATAGTGACAGGTTCACCCGAAGGGTGGATTATAGAACAAGCATATGTTATCCTCCTCAAGATTGACAAAAATAAAGAGGTACTGGTCACTAATGGTTGGGGAAAATTGGGAAGAAAACTTGAAAAAGCTTTATTGGTAGCAAGTTTCTCTTGAACATGACACTTTTCTTCCGCATCCAAGCTAGGTTGGGTTGTTCTGTTCACAAGTCATCACCATTGGTCCATCACATCATCCATCTTTGGGGTTAATGCTACCAATCCATCGTCAGTGTCGCCGATATGTTCAAGAGAAGTCATTCAGACAATTCGCCTGCGTCTCACCCACTGAAATACATTCATGCTCCATTCCTTCATGACCGCCACCCTAAACCCTGTATCGTCAGATTGTTTTCACCTCCAAAATCATTTGCTTCATTCCATGTCATTGATGTGGGATTCATTAAGGCCCTCCTGCGACGGTTCACTTCTTGTCAACATCAGCTCTGTTAGCGCTTGAGATTTCACCTCAGGCTGAGAAAGGTAAACCTTCAAGGCAACATCAAACCATTCAGCCCCACAGCTAGCCCTACGGGGCAGGAGAAGGCTCTCTCCGATCAATCTCAGTAAAATCTTCAATGGCGAGATGACCCACAAGGTAACACAGATATTAGGCTAGTAAACTGATAAAAGGGGTTTTTAATAAAATGACGGGGTTTTTCTGGGCTGCTTGGGCAAAATCACAGCTTGAACAGAGAAATATAATGAACAACATAGATTATTGACTGAGGCAAGGTAGGCAAGAAATTTAGCATCAAACTTAGATTTAAATGGGATGGCAAGACTGATGAGGAGCTGACAAGGGCATAGGAGATGAATCCTTGTCAAACAAAGGAAAACATTAAACATGAACAAACTTATAGGCAGAGCATGGCAGGCATGAATTCTTACCTAAACACTTCATTTTCTCAAGTAGAAATGATCATGTAGTGAAATGAAACATAACAGATTACATATGAAACAAGAGAAAAACTTATGCTAAATTATCATACCACAGGGATCTCAGAAGTCAGAGCTGTGAAATTTTCATTAAAAATCTTGCCAATGACTGTACAATGAAGCTCTGCTATGCTACAACAGCTCTCAGCCCTCAGAAAACTCTCCCTTCCTGTCTATTCACTACTTACAAATGATTTTGTTTTTTATACATTAAAAAAAATCTGTTAAGCAAAAACAAATCGACCCCCAAGACAAGGGATTTGTTTTTCAATATTAATAAATAAAACTAAAAAAACAAACACTCAGCGCTTCTGAAGAGAGAATAGCGTATCCTTCTACTTGATAACTGATGAAGTGGCATTCCAGGTGTCAATCCTATTGCTAAAAATAAACATAGGCAACCGAAATCTGTTTCAAGTTTGTAGATATGATGCGTAACAACATTCAAAATTCTTGGTTCCGTTAGTTTAATGAACTTCGTGGACCAGTCAGCGTCAAAAACTCCATCCAGCGCAACGAGGAGTGGTTTTACTTTCTGATTCTTGTAAATCATTTTCAGAATCTTATGAATCTCAATGATTTCAGCTGCGTACCGCTCGGCACTGATGTTGTTTCCAACGCCACTTCTGGACAACTCATTTCCTAATTGTGATGCCTGTATCTTGTAACCATGATCAACTGGATAAAATCACGAGCATTGCTTGAATCCCAGGGTCCCGTAGCAGCGCTGGGTGTCAATTGCTTTCCATTCAGTGCGTTTCAACCCAAAAGCCAC
The DNA here is from genome assembly GCA_000404065.3 of Pinus taeda. Lineage (NCBI taxonomy): Eukaryota > Viridiplantae > Streptophyta > Pinopsida > Pinales > Pinaceae > Pinus > Pinus taeda. The sequence goes on along the minus strand of APFE031492309.1, from coordinate 71,566 downwards.
AGATGTCTGTAATCCCACAAAATCGCCAAAGGATCCCAATAATCGCTGGCGAAAATCATGGAACAGTTTAGAAGCTCGTCTTGGAACACGAGTTTATCTTTGTAAGTGTGTTTAAAACATTGAATAATAAACCAGTTTGCTACGTCTGTTAGTTGCAGAAGTACAGTGTTTGTAAGCATGGTGGGACGAAGCTGTACAAAAAACAATGCAGACTTTATTGTGAAAGGTGATGAGTTCTGCAAGGCATGCGTGCAATGATTGACACATGCTTTTACACCGAATTTGTCAGCAACCATTAACAAATCTAGCAGCTCAGTTGCAGAACGCGGCTCTAGTGTTCCCCTGTATATGAACTGTAATAAATCCATGAATGCCGCTTTCCTCTGCATGACTTACATAAACAGTGGCATTCTCTTTATTGATTCCCTCATTCCTTTTGACGAAAGTGTCTTGAAAAAATGACTCTTTTAGCCAATATAGCGGAATTAATACGAGCACTATTTGGACAATCCATTTTCATAGAATTACCAATGTGGCTAATTGCATCGTTATTGTCATACGACTGTTTTCCAGCGAAAAGCTTGTCTCCTCCCACAAATCCCTACGATATGAGTTTCCATTAAGATATAGTGTGCCATTAACAGACACCTCTATAGAAGGAGATGAAGTGACCTCAAACAGAACACCGGAATCATTGAGTTTCTTGGCAATGACATCAAGATTGGCACAGTTAACCTCGAGGACAAGGCCAAGTTCTTCTGCAAATAGTACTTCAAATATACCAGCACGTTTAGAGCTTGGGTTAACTTTCATCCCACAGTTTCCTGTAAAAGCCATCTCTAACAGAGATACAGCTATAGCCCCATCACTAATGTCATGACCAGCTGAAACAAGATTCTCTGCAACCAGCACCTGCACTGCATTGAAGAATCTCTTGAGATCTGAAACATCATCATGGTCTGGGAAAACGTCACCAATCTGATAAAAAATATGAGCAAGGGCAGAACCACCTAAACGGTGTTTTCCTATAGCCAAATCAACATGAAGAAAAACTCCATCATCTCCCAGCTTCAAGTCTGGTGTAACAGTCTTTGAAATATCTGGACAAGTCACATAAGCACTGATTACTAGATTCCCAGGAGCTTTGACAGTCTCTCTTGCAGCTTGTGCTGCCATAGAAAGGCTGTCTTTGCCACCATCTATTGCTATCCCAAGTTCTATCATTGTATCCCGAACTAGGAACTCAGCTTCCTTTGATTTTTTTGACTGCCCAAATCAACAATATGTTTCTTGGTAAACCAAACTGGCCCTGTTCAATACGATGAAGAAGGTCTCGCAAGATAGCCACAAATGGTGAAATTCCAATGCCACCAGCAACCAGAATCAGATTACCATAACTTAAGTGATAATCTACCTCATGCCCATAAGGACCTTCAACTGAAGCATTCAATTTAAAAGGACATCGAACTGCTAACTGTTTTTGTGTTTGTTCCCCGATCATTGAAACAATATTTTTCAGTTCGTGTGTCTATTTTCCAAGAGGGTTGATAAGAATTGATAAATGATATCTGCCATCATATGGGCTGGATGACACACTAAATTGATGCCATTGTAGCCAAGATAAATTTCTTATTTGGATAAAGACAAAACTCAGTGCATGGTAGCACAAACCTGGTGGCTTTTATATAACCAATTCAATTTTTCCACATGGAAGGCACTTTGCCAACAGCAAATCAACATCTCTTCGAGATTGACAGAATCTAAAAAACTGGTCAACTATGAAGAAAAAGATCCCTCCTGCTACTGTGGCGAATAGATAGTCTCCCACATGTAACGCTAAGAACACTATGAAGAGTATGTATATTTGATGTGTGTAGAAAAAGAGTTTGAAGTAGTGCTGTCGTACAAAGTGTAATGAAGTCACCCACATGGCCAACCCAGCGCAAAGGCTTATCTCCCTTGGGAGATTTGCAATATTATCCCGTTGCCACCGAACCACCTGAAACATAGCATTCAAGAATGCCCGTGAAGTTATCCGTGGGACAAAACCAGAAGGTTATCTTTTTCAATCTGGAGAAGAACCGCAAGGAATTCATTCCTCTGATAAATAAACAACAGGGCATTCTCGGCGCTAACAAAATCATTTAATTCAACAGCTGTGACAATGAAGTTTGTTCGGGATTTCCAGTGAGACTTTCTCCAAATATCTTTTTGCCTCTGATTGCTGATGATATTTTGAATGGTGCTTGCGCAGGGATAGGAGCTTGAAGTCGCTACTGCCGTTTGAAGAGCTGAAGATAAAATACATAATCTAAAATAACACATTAAATGATTTCTTCTTCAAAACCCTGTTTTGAAGAAGAATCAATCTCTGACATGAGACGGAGTCTAACAGGCTCATTATCCAAGAAGTTGACTTAGGAACAACCCTTTTAGTACTTTGAAGCTTGCATGCCTCAATGGCAAGTTTCTCACATTCGGCGACAGGTTTACATCAATGGCCTTCAACCGAGATATTTTACGTGGTGTTTGATGCCAAGTCCTTTTTCACACCACGTGAATTGTACTGTAGTACCTTGAGGGTCATTATCATTATTGGTGATTCCTCTCACGTTTGTTAACAACTTACATCATTGGCTGGTAATCAGGGGATCTCTTTCCATGTTCAACTCCAGAACATTTTTCACATGGATCGACTTGTACTCTGAGTGAAGATTGAATGAGTTTTGAAGACCCCGGATCTAGTTTCATCCATCCGAGTTGCAATATATTCAGGAATATAAAGACATCAAGTGTACATCATTGCCAAACAGATGATCATCCAAATCAAAATATGATGAGTCTGATTCATCAGTCTGCCACACAGACGATTGTCTGTCCTATGTACATGAAAATGAATTTATAAATCTGAGCACGGGAATGCACGCCTCACCTAGATCATGAAAACATGTTGTCAAAATAATGTATTGTATTGTATCTTATTACAGGTCGCCTCCCAGCTCGAAGAAAACTTCGAATCCTCATAGTAAACCATTTCACCCGACATCAAAAAGATTAAATGACCTCATGCTTTAGGGGGAAACTGTTATAGACACTTTTTAGAACTTCAACCCCAATCATAAATGTCCATAAACTGAGGGCTCCTAAGTCCCTAAGAGTGTTGCTTCACTGCCTAAAGGAACAAGGTCAGCTGATTACATAATCTCCCAGAAGTTCTCCACCAAAAACTGCTCATAAATGGTCAAAACTGGACCATACTGAAAACCCAGTGCAGAGGGTGTGGTGCATATCATCTTCCTAGTGTATAGGGTGCGATGCATACCAAATGGCTCCTTTGTAGGGTGCAATGATCAGGAATGGAGAAATGGCAGGGACAAAATGCGAGGTGGAAGATCATGGAATCTTCTAGAAGCTTCCCCTCTGACACTTTCCTCTCTATTTTTGACCAGGGATGAGTAAGAGATCATCATTCTCCAAGTGAAAGTAGAACTATCAGAGAGAGGACACTAATCAAAACCCTAGAAGATGACTCACCTCTGTTGTGGGATAAACTCCCCTAGGGTCTTGGGTGAATAGCCTAGCAGACTGAAGGTTATCTATGCAAAGAAACACACATTCCATGCAATCGTAATGCTACTATAAGAAAACTCTACGATAGGGGGCGCACCTGAGGTCCTACGTTCGAGAAGAGCCTCCCAGGGTCCAAACCCTTCTTGGAGTTCCTTTGTTCCTTTGACCTGCAAAACAAACAATTCAAGAAAGTGCAAAAGTATATGGACTAAACGTCATAAAGAAACCATCTTCATATTATAAGGAAAGGTAGTTAGTTATGCAATTAAACAATCGATCACATATGAATCATAACATGAATATCAAAACATGAAGAAGATTTATATCAGGAACAAAGACATCTGTTTCTTTTATTATAGACAAAGAAAGTACACAAAAGGAACAATTTCACCTGAGTCATCCTTTCGCAGGCTCCAAGCAGAACCCTCTCCCGATTCGGCCAGTCTCAAGCCTTTAACAAACTCCTTCCATGACTTACTCCATGATCTCTCAAGTAGTATGAAATCATCAACACACACAAGGAAACAAGGGTTTCCTGTAGAATGGGGGAAGTGTAGAAGGCACAAGGATCTTCAAACTTGGTCAGGGAAATATCAACATAGCAATCTTTCTCTCTCTTCTCTCCTCCCTTTGGCCTTCCCATAGAAGCCTTTTTATACTTCTCCCAAAGTAGTTTTTTAGTTGGGAATTCGTTGGGAACAGTTGGGCCACGGGCACTATCATGTGATCAACAGGTAAAACCCGTGATCTTTGCCCAAAACTAAGGAGATTTATTTTTTTAAAGTGTTTTTATACATATACGTGGGTTGGGTATACACAAACCCATGTATACACACATTTAGCTCACGGCAATGTCCCGTATAGTGAAAAAAAACTGCTTTTTAAAATTTGGGACTAGGTTTGGAAGGAGGGTTGCCCTAGGCCATGAGTCCAGCTTCACAAACCTCAAGTATGAGATTTGGAGCTATAATAGATGCCTCCTAATATATGAGGTCAGAAGGGGTAGATGATGGCCGAAATGTGTTAAGCAAGTTCATGGAAAGGAAATCTATCGAAGACTGAGAAGGACTGCACCAAAATTCAGCCTACCAAGCAACAAAAGGAGATCAGAAAGAAACACTGTCTGAGGCGGGCATACCCATCCTCAGAGAAAATACAACATGTCTGCATATCAAGTACAAGCAGATTCACCAAGTATACAAATATAAATGACTAGAAAATACATAATGGATCATCTGATCATGATCAAACAAGTACATGTCTGAAATTCACATATAAGAATGTCAATGATGCTGAAAGATGAAGCGGATCACTGATATCAAAGACTGATCCCGAAAAGTACCAAATGAACATGATGGAATAAGATGGTACTGCACTGCAAACTCAGGTGCCAGCATATAAAATGTCGCCAAGAATGACTGCAACATATAAGGTGAAGTGGTATCTACTAGCAGCAACAAGAGCAACTGCCAAGTGACCCAACGAATGCTGATACAACCTGATGTCTTCACCGACCACCGTGGTACATTTCTACAGCATGGGAATAAATGATCTGAAGTCGACCATGTGAGAAATCATTTGATTACCAGTCATTGATGTATACCGTTAACAAACGCGAGACTACTCACTGATAATGATAATGAGCGTCAAGGTACCCAGTACAATCCAACAAGTGTGAATAGATGAGCTAGAGTTGAACACCTATAAGAATCTATCGATCAGGAGACAATGATGGTTTCCCACTGTTGATAGCGAAGGATTTACCACTAATGATTGCAAACCCCAAGGTACTGCGAAATGAACTCTAGATCTTTGCCCCAGAGCAATGAGTCGATCTCGATAGGGAAAGGTCTGCTAGAAGGAAGGCATTAAGGCATCCTCCATCAATCTAGCATGAGTGTAACCCGTAGGCCAATAATGTGGAAGGAGTCAGACGAAAAAGATGTAGTAACCCAACTGAAGTACGTTTCCGATGTACACAAGATGTTGCTAGCACACGGCAGAAACCCTCTGAACCAACCAATAATGAAAGATGACCTAGAGGCAAGGTATCCACCAATAGGGTCAAATGGAAACCAAGTTACTGCAAAAATCCCAATGTGTGAATGTAAGCTGATGTCGAACACAATGGAAACTACTCAGTCAAAGACCCATGATACTGATTGATGCTGAGCACAAGGTGACCATTAAATAATGAAAAGAGGCCCAGGGTGCAGCTCTAGGCCTGTCCTCAAAGCAATATATCGTTGTCGATAAGGATAAGACCTACCAGCAAGAATTCAATGAAGACCTTATCAAAATGGCATGAGTAAAGGACCAATATAACTGATGTGATGATAGACATAGCACTAACAACTAGGGATGGCTGGCTGAAAAATAAGTCAAGAGACACCGCAGAGAGGCCGACTCAGGCTAACTTCCATTGAACAAAAGCATGAATCAATGTGACTATGTGCTAGCATATGATGACTTTGTATAAGCTTGTTACGCAGGAGGCACAAACGAACCATCCATATGATTGGAAGAGATAACTAATCGGGGGAGAACTAACTCAATAACAAGGTTAAGGCATACCTAAGTCAAACTAAATCCCACCCAAGCAGAGGAGACTTTGTTTCAAGTGCTTTGTTCAAGGGTGACACGACTGAATCTAGCTGCCAACAATAAATGGAAATATTGTCCCATTCCTGCTCTTTTTTTGGAATATATAATTTTTTTGGTCTTTTTCTTTAAAGCTGGAAAAAGTATAAAAGAATGCTATAGTATAGTGGAAATAACGAGTGTCAGCGAAGCAGATGATCTAGTTCCTGGGATTGGAACATTCCTATGCTTAATGCAGGGAGGCAAAAACTGGCCACAGACACTCAAAGGTGTGTTCCTTCCACGAGTAAAGGTGTGTCAAGCTGCAGAGGTCAAAGTTATGCAGGTTTGATTTTGCAGTTGTCATGCTCAAAAGTTGGCTTAAACACGAGTCCAAGTGAAGCTGGCTTAAGGCCAAAAGGTGCAGATAGTCAAAATGGAATGCAGTAGTACAACTCAACACAAAAGAGCCTCTATGGTATAAGGCCAGAAAAAAATGAAGAAGCAAAGAGGAATAAGTCTTCATCGTATAAGTCACGGAGGGACTACAGAGGACTCCCGAGCCTACTCAAATCGGAGCAGCATGGGCAACAAATGTCAGTGAGGTGCTAACTAGGATGCCCATGTAAATGATGGCTCTACCATCATGTCATGATTTAAAGAATCAACGAGTGAAGATGGTATGTGAGCCATAACACGATGGGATCGACCCTATGGCAAGTGTATCGACAGATGGAGGATAGTATGCATGATACAACAGAAAAAATGGCTTCCCTAACCTATATTCCTGTGAGAAACCGATACCTGCCATGATGGGTCAGGAGCCATGGAACCGTCTCGAAACTGTTGAAAACGTCCAAAATGTCCTGAAAATAAAACCATTCTCAACATTCCAAGATCCCAAGTCAAAAGTTACATGACACCGAACAAAATCAAGTTTTGAAAAAATTTGACATTTTCAAAGCTTATAAAAAGGTTTTTGGACTCACCAATTTCACCATTTGAGTTTGAGAGCAAAGATTTGGAGAAAAAGGAGCTAAGTTCCCATACGCCAAATTCAACCGTTCAAATTCCTCCAAAATCTCTAGGTAACCCTCATTCTTAAATTGTAATTGATTGTGATTATTTTTAGAAGTTTTAATTAATGTTTCACTGTTGAGTTTGTTGCCAAAATTTTCTCCGCAGTGTATATGCGGGTTGGTAATATGCAACCTGCGTACACGCAAGCCCTACACGTGACTGTGTGTAAAGGGGACCTGTGTATACGCCGCAGGCATTTCAAACATAAAAAATAATGGTTGAAAATTATTTTTCCTTTAGGATGATAATCACCTAGTGAGAAAGAGAGCATACCACAGTAGATGAAGAAGTTATTAACAGTCCTGAGGCTTTGGATGCATTACGGGGATGTGGTTTGCTTAAGTTCTTCAAATTACCAAATATGAAAGCAAACACATGTCTGCTCGAGATGCTTCTTGATTACTGGAACATCGACGAGGATGCTTTTATGATCGACCAGATGCCACTCAGGATAGAAGTGGAAGATATCTATTTCATTGTAGGCCTTTCCCGAAGGGGAGAGGTAGTACATTCCCGGGGGAGAACACAGAGCAACCTCTCCATAGAGGACTACGTATAGATATATTGCCCGGGACATCCGAAGAAAGTCGGAAGTTAGATTTCCATCACACATGTGGTGAGTCTACCACTAAGGATAATCCTGTTCATCATAGCTTGAGTGAACGGATCCGCTTCTCTGCAACAGGCATCACAGCTCAACATGAGCATGGCGGTTGACTGTCTCACCACAGTGTTTGATTGGTGTACTCCTCTTTTGGCTAGCACGAAAATCCAACTCACTTCTATCAAGAGAGGACAGAACAAAAACTTCGGTTATGGGACTATTTTGTGCTCTTTATTCTTCGAGAGAGTCCCTGCACTTCGTCCTAGAGTACCATTTTCATTCAATGCCCCGCGAGATCCTCTGATGGGCAGGTGGCCTGACCTGATGAAACGTCTGGGAGGTGGGGAGGTCCCACGAACTGCTTTTGATGACGACCTCTTTTCCTAGTGGGATCAACAGATCATTGCCATTGATGACTACCCATATGCCGGGTTGGATTTCTGAGGAGATCCTGATTTAGCATTACCATCGACCGCAACACGGGGCGACATTGGTAAGTGATTTTTGATTTTATGATTTTTTTTATCTTTCAAATATAAATTTTGAAATTTTTTTTGATAGGATTCAAATGACTAATATAATGATCATGCTCCATATATTGGGCCTGTACAACTAGATGAGTTCCCACGACACAAGCGTCACAGCCAAGGGGCCGAAGAGGCGGTTGCAACCATGGAACGAACTCTGCACACAGTTCAGCGACATTTGGTGAGGCTGAACCATCGAGTACCGATGGCGGCAGTAGAGGACCTTCGTATAGAGATGCAGTGACATGTGGTTGGCATTCCACGTGACTGGGTCCACACTTTTAGGCGTATAGCCAATGCAGTGGTTGCCTACTTAGCCGCTAATCCTGAGCTAGGGAATTAGACATAGTGGACATGATTATGGGCATTTGAGTCCCAATTTTGTATATTTTTTGAACAGACTTATGTATACTTGAGATGCTTTATGATA
>APFE031492309.1:31027-52151 GCA_000404065.3 Pinus taeda | reverse complement strand
ATCACAAACTCTTGACAAAATATGTACAAATATACATAATGTACAAAGAAGCCATTGCCTAGCTGCTACTTAAGCAAAGTACTTCTTAAGGTAGAGCCCGTTTCGGGGTTCCGCCAATTTGTTTCCTTCGAAATCAATTAACTCATACGACCCTTTTGTTAAAACTCCTTTAATTATGAAGGGACCGTACCACATAGGTTTGAATTTTCCTACCCCCAAGGTGTCCTTATCTTGGTCATAGACCAAGACATGTACACCTTCAGAAAATACCTGTGGATAGACAGCTTTATCATACTGGGTTTTAACCCTTTTCTTATGGGCCTCATTTATTGTGGCTGCATCTCGACGCTGCTCATCGAGATGATCCAAGTGAAGGAGGCGCTCTTCAAGACGAGAGGTCTCTGGAAGGAGCTCAATAGCTAACTTAAGGGATGGAATTTCACATTCGACGGGAAAGATAGATTCTGACCCATAAATTAACTGAAAAGCTGTAAAACCTGTAGCGGTCTTGACAGAGGTTCGGTATGCCCATAGAGTCGGATACAACATCAGATGCCAATTGGATCGATTTTTATCAATTGTCCTTTGCAGGATCATCTTAAGAGTCTTTTTTACTGCCTCAACCTATCCATTGGCCTGAGGATAACAAGAAGACAAATGTTCCTGCCAGAAACCTAGCTTGAGAGCCAATTCGGACATTAGTTGATTCTAGAAATGACTGCCATGGTCAGTGACAATCTCTCTTGGGATACCAAACCTTGAGATAATATGATTAAAAAGGAACAATGCCACTATCTCACTATTGTTTTTATAAGTGGGCATGGCCTCGGCCCACTTCGTGAAGTAGTCGACGACCACGATAATATACTTGTGATTCGCTGCTGAAGGCGGATGACAAGTCGTAAAATCAATACCCCACTTAGTAAAGGGACCGACAGTGACAACTGGAAAAAGAGGAGTTGGATGTGCACGCATCTTCCATGTATAAACTTGGCACAGGTGACAGCGTTTGACCGCTTCAACACAATCTTTGAAGAGTGAAGGCCAAAAATAGCCAGCACGCAAGATACGCTGAGCTGTAGCAAGCCCTGATAGATGACCACCACAAGCTCCGTTGTGGCAATAATTTAGCACAGACTCTACCTCCTCTAAGGTTAAACAGCGCCAAAGGATTGAATCAACCCCCGGACGATATAATGTCTCACCAATGATGACATAATTTTTAGCGAGGTGATGTAATTTGTGACGTTCATCCTTAGAGAAAGCAGAGGGAAACTTCGAAGTCTGGAGATAAACAATGATATCTCCATACCAAGGGTTGAGTGAAGAGATGAAGAATAAATGTTCGTCAGGAAAACTTTCCTCATAAAAAGTATCCTCTCCATAAGGCAACGCATAAATTAGCTCGGTAAAAACCATAGATTTTTTGGACTTAGTGGACAAGAACTCGAGATCAAATTCTTGTAGAATGACAATCCATCGATTATATTTTCCCCCAATCACTCGCCTACTGAGGAAAAACTAAAATGGATTGACTGCTGCCAAGACAAAAGTTTTGCGTAACAGAATATAATGACAGAGCTGCTGGACAGCGTTGACAGCTGCCAAGGCCAACTTCTCAACCGGAGAATAGCGAAGTTCAGGACCTATCAAGCCTCGGCTGAAGTAATAAATCACGTGCTCTGCGAGAGCATTATCTTCCTGAACGAGAACCATACCAATGGTTGATTCTGCTACAGCGAGATATAAAAGGAAGTCCCTACCATAATCTAGTGGACTCAAAAGCAGGGCAGAGACTAATGCCTTTTTCAAAGCATCAAATGACCATTGTGCAAAGTCGTCCCACACGAATGGAACCCCTTTGCGGAGAAAACGCATAAACCCTTTAGTGATCTTGGCATAGTTTGCTATAAACCGTCTTAAGAAATTAGCCTTGCCTTGAAGGCTTTGAAGTTGTCAAATGGAGGATGGGGGAGGCAACTAGACTATCGCCTCTACCTTGAAGGGATCAACTCTATTCCCTTCATTTGACATGATGAACCCTAACAACTGACTGGACGTAACTACGAAAATGCACTTGTTCGGATTCAACTGGATTTTATAAAAATGACATCGCTCAAAAACCATTTGAAGGTGACTAGGATGATTAGTTCTTTTTCGAGAATGGGCAGCGAGATTGTCCAAGTACGCTTCGATGATATGTTTGATGTCGTGGAAAGCATATGACATGGCCCGCTGGAATGTGGGTCCAACATTTTTGAGACCAAACGACATCTTTTTGTATGCAAAGGTACCCCAGGGACATATAAAAGTCATCTTATGTTGATCTTCAGGACGGATAGAAATTTGATTATAACCAGAAAAACCGTCCATGAAGGAAAAAATCTCATTACCCGCACACTCATCAATAATCTGATCAATGAATGGCGTGGGGTAATTATCTTTCAGACAATCTTTGTTTAATTCCCTAAAGTCGATGCATACTCGGATCGTTCCTTGCTTTTTATCTACGGGGACTGGATTAGAAACCCAATCGGTAAGAGGAACAGGGTATATAAAACCCACCTTGAGCAGCTTCTCTACTTTGGCTTTAATGGCTGCCACTTTCCTAGGATTAACCAATCAAAGTCTTTGATGAACCTGCTTAGTGTTTTCATACGTCTTGATCTCATGCTGAACTATAAAAGGATCAATGCGAGGCATTTCCTCATAAGACCAAGCAAATACATCTCGAAATTCCTTGAAAAGGTTAGTGTAAATTTGCACATCTTCAAGGGAACATTCGACTTTGATGAAAAGATTCTCAATCATGTTAGGGTCCCTAGAGATGTTTATAGACATCGTTTCTGAGATCACCAACATATCACCTTCAGCACGAAAGTGTGTTGGAGCCAAAGGATTCGATATCTTACAAACATCACTAGTGAATAGCTTGGAGAACATAGCTTCCACTTCCTGTAATGGAGGAAGGAAATATGAACGATGGTGTAAGTCTTCCCAAGGTTGATCTACACCCATCATTGCTTCCAGGATTGCTTCTTCAGAAGGTAAAACCATATCTAAGCAGTCCAAGGCAGAGGTGGAATCAAAGGCCCAAGCCGGGGCCACATAACCCTCAAACTCCTCTTCGGAAGAAGGAGTAGAGTGGTCGTCTGCGAAGTTAACAGTGGACTGATATCTAAGCTCAACCGTAGACATAGAGGATGCCATTCCATTTACTTGTCCTTTATCTAATGTGGTCATAGGTGAAGGCAAGGTCCAAGGGGCCGAAAAATAATGAGTTTGGAAGAACCCTTCTTGAGGAGACTCCTTAGATGACGAAACGACATTGATTCAAGTGATAGGAGAGAGAAACTCAAAGGTACCCATCAATGAGGAATACATCCCAACTCCTAGATTCTCAGTAGGCAGGCGAGGGTTATCCACTAAGGGGACAGTAGAGTTAGAAGTTGCTTGAGGATCAACTGGACAATAATCCAATTGATCAACCTTAACGATTTTCCCTTCATGAGGAAAGCATATGACATGAAATAGAGTCGAAATGACAGCATCCATCTCATATACCCAATTCCTTCCTAAGAGGATATTATAGTCTAGGTTAGCATCTATGAATCTACTTCAACATTGACAACCTTTCCTCCAACACATATAGGAAAGGTCGAGATAATCCCATGCGGCTTATGAGAATGCCCATCAAACGCAGTTAGAAGGGTAGGTGAAGGAACAGCCGAAGGAGATCCAATGGCCTTCCAGGAAGACATTGACATGACGCACGTGGAAGCTCCCTCATCAATAACGGTGCGAAAAATATTAATCTTTCAGTATGTAGACTTTATCTGTAAATCCATGTGATGAGGGAGTCAATTTTTGACATTTAACATGTCAAAAGTGAGCACTAAAGAATTGGTTGGATCAACTGCCCCAATTGCCGAGAGTAAAGCACTTCGTTGAGCTGGACATGACTGGAGAACCTCTAAAGCAGACATGGCACATGGACTTTGCGCCAGATCCTCCACAGTGGAATAATTATGGGTAGCCCTAGTGTTAGGATTGATAGTCATGCATTTAGCGGAACCTTTCGGTATCCGTGGTATAGTCTCAACACGGGGTCGCTCAATATGAAGATCAGTATTTCTGGGAGCAGTTTTGTCCTTGGAAGTTTCAGTTTCACCATAATCACGTGACCAAGTAGCCACATGTACATTAGAACCCATCATGAAAACGTTCGATGATTTTTCCCCTTCCTGGTTGTCCCCTGAGGAGGTACCAGGATTTGAACTCGCACTAGCAAACAATTGCTGCCCTTGGGGAAAAGGGTTGGTTAACACAACTTGAGAACTAGAAGCCCCTTGTTGCCCTAACAAGTGCTGAGTGTCTTGACTCTTCGGGCAGAGATGAGTTAAATGGTCTCCACTACACAACTTGCATGGAAACTTGACTTTCTTCTTAGACTCATTTCTACCCCCACCAGCATTATTGCCGGATTTCTTTGTGTCAGCCTTCCCATCCTGACTCTTTTTCTTACCTTGTCCTTTATTTTTCCCATTGGAGTTTTTGATTTCCTTTGGGGTTATCAGATTGGACGACATTAATCAAAGAGTGCTGGGAGGACAAAGTAGTAGACGATGTGACTTGGTTGTTTGAAGCAGTTTCTAATGACAACTGCTACAATTGGCTCAACCAGTTCACCACATTCGTGTCTACTAATCCAACAATACCATCCCCATGGGGACCTGGCTTCGACTTAGCTATGTCAACCTTTGACCCAGGAGCATCTGTCAAGTATTTTTGTAGGATCCCATACTGAGAGTAGATCAATTATAATTGTTGGGCCCTAAAAATGGCTTTCTCCTCGAAGTAAACTCTAGACACTGAGACATCCTTAGAGATCTCAGGTTGTAAAGATTTCAAAAACCATTTGAGACAATATTCCGGAGGGATTTCAGCTTTAATGAGCCTCTTTCTCTGTCTCCATTCCTGAATATGGTCAAAAATGTGAGTTGTCGTGTCCTGATTAAAATTGGCTAGAAGTTCAGTTCCGGCATCATAACACACAGGCAAACTGGAAATGATTTAAGAAAATATTAGCTAAGTCGGCAAAAGATGTAAAGCTGCCCCCTGGCAACTCTATATACCATTTGGCCGCATTACCATTCAAGGTGCACTGAAAATGTCTCAGCCTAACTGAATCATCAATAAGGGAGTTCGACGAGCACCACAAATGGAATGTGGTCACATGGTCGCCCGAGTCCTCACCGATCTTCCCTTCGAATTTTGGAATGTCCGAAGGGAGTTTGGTTGGGACCGGAGGCTAGGCCAGATTATACTTGATTCGATCATTTGTTAACTTTGTGAGGTCTGGCAAGTTCAAAGTTGCCAGAAACGGAAGCCTAGGAGGACCTTGGGGGTTCCACCCAGACTGGGCAAAACTCCCAAGGTTTTGAAAATATGGGCCTGGATTTTGGAAGGCACCAGGCTACCCAAAGTAACCTACAGAACTAGCTGAACCAAAAGGCATCCCTTGTGATCTAGCATAACTCAGATTTTGACCAACTCCAGCCGCAAAACCTCCATAACTGGCGAAGCTTCCACCTAAAGGATTATAAGGAGCAGAAAACCCCTGATAAGGATCCCAAGCAGAGGCTAGGGGAGGAATACTTCGGAATGAACTAACCGTGGAGTACAACCTATTCCCTTGTTGGCCGAGAAACGAATTCCCAGTTCCCATACTACTAACCGCAGGGTTAGTCCAACCTTGAAAAGGATTGCTACCTTATCCTAAAGAAGAGAAAGTCATAGATCCAATTGTTGGGTTGGAATGTGGTATATGACCACTTCCAAAAGGAAAACCTTGGAACAAAGCTGATCCACCCATCATGGATGTGGCGGCACTAACCGGAACTGACGGAATACCCTGTGAATGGGTGCCAAATGGGAAAAATCCATAACTAAAAGCATTGGTTTGGGAGTTTCCACTCGTAGAAAGAATGAAGGTAGTCCCAACTAAATACGTGCTAGCAAAAGAGCCAAACAAATAAGCGGAGGGGATGGAAATCATTCCTCCCCCTTGTACAGATTATGGAGTCTGCACAGTCATAACACTTGTAATAGAAGCCATGCTTCTAGTAGTGGTCATCGATGGTAAGTGTGTTATGTGACCTGGACTTGACGGTCGATGCGTTGAAGACCCAATGTATTGTAACACTTCTAAATGACTAGGAGGTAAGGGAGAATTCGGAGCCACTAACGACTCTGAGAGTTCTTCTACCTCTACGTTATCTTGCGTCCGAAAGAGAACTCGAGAAAGTACAGGAGTACTTCTCTCTTGTCCTATGGAAGTACCAAGTCTATCTTGAGCACTGATGCCCTCGAGGGGAGGATCAATCCTTGATGCATCAGCTGCTGTAGGACGAAATCCACCGGCAGTATTACCTCTGTGCCTTCTAGGTGAAGGCTCTAAACTTGGTGGTGAAAGACCACGAAGTCTTCGAGACCGTCTAGGCGATCGGTCAGCCACTTTGAATTTTTTGTTAAGATCTAACTAAAGACTCAAAAAATTGAAAGCTAGGCCAACTAGGAGCACTGAGCACACACTATAAAGTCCCTAAAGATATCAGCCAGTCAAACAACTTCCAAGTATTTCTACTCCGGGTGATTAGGACCGGACACCAAAATATGAGAAATTGAAGTAAGGGGCCTTTCAAAGATAGTCTGGGATAATGATGGCCCAGTCCTATCGGCAAAGGTAACAAAGGAAGTTACGCTGACCTCCTAACAATAGCCTGCGCTGGTGAAATCCCCCAAGCTTCACAAGGGTGCCCTCCAGTCGTACCGTTGAGAGTGATACAACGCGACCTCAGGTGCCACGGGATTCCCCTCCACAGCCACCTGTGTAGATCCCTAGGAGTAGCAACTAAGGTTACCAACTCGTATCAGAAGCCAGGTAGAACAATCGTGAGGTAAGTTCGGACAAGTAGGAGAGGGGGTATCTCTCTTCCCTGTCTTTACAAACCCTCGTGCTTAACTCCTAGATCCGGAGCTTTCCTGGTCTTCCTAACGCTATTGGATTTTCACTCACTATTCAGACTGCTATGTTTGACAGTTTAAAATGGCCTTGGAGAGTTAACTCTCCACACACCTAATCCAAGGCCCTAAAATATCCTAAAACTTGTTGATGTATCTGACAAATATAAAGTTCTAGTATATTTTAAATTAGCACTTGATTTTAATGGGCTGTTATTTAAGTCAAGGGATAACGGAAGTGAAACTGGTAGTGTTATGATGCAAAAAAAATTAATACAACCAAACTACATGCACATGCACTTGTTTTTCGTTTTTAGATGAAAAGCAATTTCTATAGGTTTCAGAGGAACTTCAAATAAAAGTACGATTTTTTTTTTCTTTTCAAACTTCACACTCACAAAAGCTAACAAAACTATAAATTCCTAGAAATGCACAAACTAATCCTAATGCAATAAATACATTCCAATGTAAGATTCAAAACTACTCTTAAATCAAAAGATGAAAGTTGCTTGTTTATTAATTTTAGATTTGCCACTTAAATGCTTAGATGGAATATAAGTCTTTGTTTCTTATTTCGTCAAAGCACTAAAAGCAAGATGAAGACAAACAAATAGGCACTTTCACTTAACAAAAAGGAAAACTTAATCAAAACAAAGTTCAAGAAAGCAAAACAAAGTTTCAAGAAATTTCCCTCAAAAGCAACTCAAAAACGACTTTTCAAACATGCTCTAACAAGACTGAAACTTGATGACCGAAAAATAGGCAATGAAGCACTTTGCGAGCTTACGACACAAAACAAGTGGGAAATCAACCAAAAAGGGTGCTTTGAAATGCTTTTAACAATCAACAAGCAGCGAGATGAGCTTGGCAAACGAAACCACAAGATTGAAAAGACAACTTTCAAGAAAGCGTGAACAAATGACTTTCAGAAAGCAAGAAAAGAAGATGGTCATAAAACTAGTTCAAACATGCAAACCAAAAATTCATTAAAACAAAACTCAACACAAAGATTGAAATCAATCTTTCTGCCCTGAATACACAGAGCAACCAAGATTCCTCGCAAGAAACCTTGTGTGCTTAAACAAGAAAAAAAATAAATGACGGTTGCAAGAAAACGAACAAGACCAACCTTTTCACAATCAGAGAGAAATCGAAACAAGACACTTGCTGTAAAACTAAAGACTGTGACAGAACAGTGATTGTTCCAAACTGAATCAAACCAGCATACAATTTTCCAGAAACAAAAAGATTTCAAAAATATTGAAAATTAAAGATATACGCGACTGTGTTTGCACACAGAGGCGTGTATATGCGAAAAGGCTTAAGGAAACTCGCGTATACGTAGGTTCACTTGAGGAAATATGTGTATATATGCTTTTGTAAATAGAGAAACTAGCGTATAAAAAAGTTTCCAAGAAAAACAAAAAAAGTATGGAAAAAACTGATCAAAGGTCACAATTCAGGCACTAACTACACAGTAACAGAAGATAAACAGACAGCTGAGCCCTGATTGGCTTGAATACACCCAAACTAGGAACAACAATAGTGTTGTCCCCAGCGGAGTCACCAATTCTGTTGTGGGATAAACTCCCCTAGGGTCTTGGGTGAATACCCTAGCAGACTAAAGGTTATCTATGCAAAGAAACACAAATTCCATGCAATCATAATGCTACTATAAGAAAACTCTACAATAGGGGGCGTACCTGAGGTCCTACGTTTGAGAAGAGCCTCCCAGGGTCTAAACCCTTCTTGGAGTTCCTTTGCTCCTTTGACTTGCAAAACAAACAATTCAAGAAAGTGCAGCAGTATATGGACTAAACGTCATAATGAAACCATCTTCATATTATAAGGAAAGGTAGTTAGTTATGCAATTAAACAACCGATCACATATGAATCATAACATGAATATCAAAACATGAAGATTTATATCAAGAACAAGGAAAATTGCTTCTTTTATTATAGACAAAGAAAGTATAGAAAAGGAAAAATTTCACCTGAGTCGTCCTTTCGCAGGCTCCAAGTGGAACCGTCTCTCGGATTCGTCCAGTCTCAAGCCTTTAACAAAATCCTTCCATGACTTACTCCATGATCTCTCAAGTAGTATGAAATCATCAACACACACAAGGAAACAAGGGTTTCCTGTAGAATGGGGGAAGTGCAGAAGGCACAAGGATCTTCAGACCTGGTCAGGGAAATCTCAGCATAGCAATCTTTCGCTCTCTTCTCTCCTCCCTTTGGCCTTCCCATAGAAACCTTTTTATACTTCTCCCAAAGTAGTTTTTTAGTTGGGAATTCGTTGGGAACAGTTGGGCCACGGGCACTAATAGCTGATCAACAGGTAAAACCTGTGATCTCTGCCCAAAATAGAGGAGATTTATTTTTTTAAGTGTTTTTATACATATACGCGGGTTAGGTATACACAGACCCACGTATACACCCAATTAGCTCAGGGCAATGTCGCGTATAGGGAAAAAAAACTGCTTTTTTAAATTTGGGACTAGGTCTGGAAGAAGGGGTTTCCCTAGGCCATGAGTGCAGCTTCACAAACCTCAAGAGTGAGATTTGGAGCTATAACAACCTCCCTACAATCATCTATATATGGATCTCTCATCACAGAGATCCAGAGGCTGAAATCTTGTATCTTGTAGAGAAGTGTTGTTGGTTTTCTGGTGTATATTCATAGTGTTGGGTGATCTAAGCTTTAATTGAGCTGAAGAAGGGCTTTCTAGCTGGAGGATGGTGGTGGGTCAGAACATATGGTTGTAATCCTCTTGCTACTTTTCATCTTAATAAATCTATTCAAGTTTTCCTCCATATTCTTGTATGTTTACTTATATATGCATTTGTATGGTTAACACACATATGGTCCTGTGTTATTTATGAATATAGATCTTTGTTCTTCGATAGTAGTATGTTGTTGTGATCCCATAGGTGCTCTTTGAAGCTGAGCAGACGAAGAATAAGCGGCGAAGCTCTATCAGGTAGGAGAGGAATCAAAAAAGGAAATCAAGCGCAAGACTAAGGTTGGTCTCCTTGGTGTTCCATTCTTATCTATTTTCATAAAGGAAAATGAAAGTAGACTTTACTTGTTTGTTTCTAATATAGCTACCAGTCTTCGTGGGAATCGCAGCATTCGAGTGGACACTATTCCTGGTAACAAGCTCAAAAGAGTCTTTCCATTCCGATATCTGAAAGATGAACATGCTCCACTAATGAAGTTAATCATGAAATATTTCAGCTGTGAAGGGAGGTTCTCTCGTTTATATGCTTATCACATCAGGTTGCTCATGCATTTTACCAGGGTACGGATGACGAACATCCCATATTTCATTTGCAGGAACATAGAGAGGATGAACACCTTCATGCAGCACAAAACCCCTCAGCAACAACTTAACAATGTTTATCATTTTTCTCTTATTAAGATTTTGGTGGTTCATCAGCTGGGATTACAGGGCATCACTCAGGATGATTTCATCTCCCGTGACCTCTTCAGCACTTCACAGGTATTATCAGAGGTTGAACATGAGATAGGTGGTCCTTCTCATCAGTATGAGTGCCATGAGACTGCTAGTGTGCCGGTATTCATCACATATTAGAGAGGCGTTAAATATTTGTTCCCAGCAGCAAAGCGAGTGTTGTCTCCACCTGGGGTGGAAGGGACCTTGCTTCTGACATCAACAACACAGGTATAGGATAGGGGCAAGGAGCCCATGCATGATGAGGGGCCATCAGGTGAACGAGAGGTCAACTTCATTCTCATTCATGATGATGATACAAATGTGGAGAGTGCCAAACTTAGAAGGACCATCTAGGAGTAGCAAACAGAGATCCAAGCCATGTCTCTCAATTTGGAGAGGGATAAGTGGATTATCAGGTACTTGGAGTAGAGGAATAAATAGCTCGAAGGCTAGCAGGAGATCATGGAGCTGCAAAACATCTGCGAGAATCGTCGATCTACCCAACAGAGGAGGATTGAGCTCACTCCATTAGAGCAAGAGATTAATAATGACCGAGAGTCTTGGCTCGAGCAGATCAACATCCACCTTGAGAGACTACTAGAGAAGGCCGACAAGGAAAAAACATTATTGAGGCATATGGTTTATCATTACAGGGCACGTAACATGAGTTGAAAGGCTCGGATAAGGAATTTGAAGGTGAAATTGAGGAGATCGACAGAAAGGAAAAAGAGGCAAAAAGAGCAATATCGTCTATGAATCTTGACTAAAGCATCTTTGGCCTAGCACTGCACTTCATAGAGAAGCTCCAGCCCAAATTTCAAAAAATTTTGGGCATTTTTGGTCTTTTGACAATTTTTTGTGCACAAAGAGGGTTTTTCTCCCTGTGCGTCGCGTCACTGGCACGCACTTATGCTAGGGAGCTCTAAATGGAAAAAAAAATTACATTTTGTATTCATAATGAAAAATCATGATTTCTGGTGCATGGCCGAGAAGTTTGGGCAAGTTTTGAGTCCTCAGGAGGTCAAAAGCACTCAAAAAATGACCTCTCTGCCCCTATTTTCACACATAGGAAGCAGTCTAGGGAGATTGAAGTTTTAGAGAGGCAAATGAGCACCAAATTCATAAATTCCACTTGGGTTAGAAATTAGACAAGCAAGGCTTTCTAACAAGCACACTTGGGCACAATTTGGACTTCAGCAAGTACCTCACATCTGCCTCCAATGTGGCACGATGCATACAGTTTTGGGCATGGCGCAGAGAGACCCAAAGGCCAAAGTCACTTCCGCTCCACGAAATTTTGATTCGTGATTTTCTCCAAGTGGGCCCATTCACTCACACTACATTTTTCCCAGCACCTAAGGTAAAGTTCAAAAGTATTTTCACTAAAGGTTGCCTTCTATCCAAGTGGCAAAGGAAGGTGAGCAGTCATCCAAAAATCTACACTACAGTTTTGTCATTTTTGTAACGCTGCACTTGTCACTAATGCTTGGCCTTTCATTTCCAATTTGTAATTATTTAAAAAACTCCCCAACTTTGGGTTGTTCCATTTCCTAATGGCATAGTCTATTTATTGTATGAAAATCCATTTGCAAAAGGTTGGTTGTAATTTCTGGGAGACTGTGGCAGAGAAACTCAGTTACTCATCGTATATTTTGACAGAGAATTAATGAAAAGCAGCAGCTCTGGTTCATGAGATTCATGTGGTGTGAGTTTAGCAAGTGTATTTTCTTTCTGTTTCATATGTATTTTGTTATGTTTCACAATTCATTCATATTCATTTCCATTGAAAGTTTCTAAGTAAGAAAAGGTAGAATTCATGTTTATTTCTCTTTCTTTGGGAAAGTTTCACGTTCTGTGTTGTTCTTCTATTGAAAAGGATTCATGTGTTTATGCCCTTTTCACCCTCCTAAACAATCTTTCCATTTCGCATTATTTCAAATTTAATTGATGGACTTTCCTCCTGTCTTGCCTCACGAAGTAATTTGTGCCTTTGTGTTAAATTCTCTGCTCATACTGTTCGTTGGTCCCATACATCCCAGAAAACTCAGTCATTTATCAAAATTTGCCTCTTGTTTCCATATTTATTTACCTAGCCTAAAATCTATATTCATTGTAAGTCATCTCAGACCATATTGTTTATTTATTCACTGAGCATGATATGGAGAGATCCCTCTCCTGTTCTAGTAGGGCTAGCTACCAAAATGAGCATGGTTTGTGGTTACCCTAAATTTTTCCTTCTTTCATCCTAAGGCAGATTTAGGTGCTAACATAGTGGCGACCATACTGGGGATGAAATTACACCCCTTACTTCTGATAATTCTAAGCTTTTGGATGATAATATTAGGATTTGATAGGCTGAGTGAGTTGGTCATGTCCTTTTGATTTTTCTTAATAGCATGCTGGCATCTACAAGATATACGAGAGCTAATCCAGAGCCAAATCCTCCTCACATCTACGAAAATCCCAATTTGATTCCAAGACTTCATCGTCAAGAGAGCTCTATATCTCCCATGTTCAAATCCCATTCATGTCCTAACATTTTTGAGTATCTTGAAGAGCCAGATTTTGATGAGGAGTTTGAAATATCATTGTTCGAGACCAAATCCGAAAGGGTGGTTGACTCTACTGTTCCCAATCCACAGTTTCTTGTAGACTTAGAAATTGAAAGGTATAACCAGTTAATTGATAATTATATTGTGACACAACTTCAAACTCCAATTGTTAACCCCCTACAAACTGCGCACACTCCTCCAACACCTCCAAGACCAAACCTACCAAGAGTGATGGCTGCTCATTTTGCACCTCTTGTGCTGCCTCAAGTTTTAGATGATATGCCTGTAGATTATCAAAGCAAAATCCCGTTTTTTGATGGCACTCTTAACAGCATTACCGCTCAGCAACATGTGGACAGAATGGCATATTTCTATGAACTTCACGAGATCGGTGCAGAGAATGTGGCAATGAGACTCTTTGTACAGACATTTGCAAGTGAAGTGAGGAAATGGTTCAGAGGTTTTCCAGCTGCACGTATCGCTACCTTGGCCGACCTACATAGGCAATTTTTAGGCCACTGAGAAGTGAAAAAGAATCCTCTCCAAATTCTAGCTGAATATGAGAAAATCAAACGAAACGCTGGTGAATCAGTCCAAGACTACTACACTAGATTCAATTCTGTTTATAATAAAATTCTCGATCATCTAAGGCCACCTGTGGGGCTAGCCATGGTGAAGTTTCCGGATGGTTTTGATGCTGACATGGCTTATCAATTAAGAGAGAGAGAACCGACCACAATGGAAGACATGCATAAGATTGCGGTCAACGTTGAAGCAAATCTGTTGACCAAGAGGGCTAGAGCAAAGGCAGAAAAGAAGGTCACTATAAAAGAAGAATCTTCCTCAATAGATCAATTACTCCGGAAGGTAGAGCAGATGCTTGAAAGGGTGAAACTTGACAAACCTGAGCCACAAGTTAGAAATCCTAACTTTCGTGGCTTGCAACAGCCACAATATAGAATAAGGCAGAGAGATCAACAAGCCTAAGAGCAGATAGCACAATAGCTAGTACATCCACCTTTGCAGCAAAAATTTGTGCATGGACCGGAGTCAGATGAGGACAGGAATATAATAGGTGAGGAAAACCACCTCTTTACTCTTGATGACTTGCCTATTTATATTACTGAGGATGAGGAGTATGCAGAAAGTTCGGCTGTACACAAAGATGCAGATTTCATTCTAGCCAATGACACCAATTTGGAGGAAGAATCAGATGAGTACCAAAGAGGCTATATGAATGCTTTGTCCGCCCAACAACAGTGATATTCAATTAGAAACAAAGACGTATTGGTTAAACCAATTCAGAAGAGGAAGGACATTGAGTCATCAAAGAATGATTCATCAGTTGCACAAAGGAAAGGAAAGGAGGTAGTTGATCCTGATAGCAGAAAATCACCATCAGCAGAAAAATCAAATCAACCAATTGCATCAAAAGAAAAGGAAAGCAAAAAAATCCCAGTCAAAGAGGTAGAAAAGATTTCCGCTTTTAATTTAGAGAATGAAATATCTAAATTGAAGGTATCCATTCCCTTGACTGAAATAATGAGGAACAACAGTTATAGAGGGAAAGTGTCTAAAATTTTGAACTTTGACCCAATGTCTGATGTGGTAAATGTCGAAGATGATGAACCCGAAATGATTTTTGGACGAGCATCGAATGGTGAGTCTCCTGGTAATGATGTGCCACCTTTTTATATCAGTTTAAGATTGCATGATTTTGTGTTACATAATGCCATGTTCAATTCCGGAGCTTCTCACAATCTGATGCCCAAGGCTATCATGGATAAGCTGGCTTTGGACGTCACTCGGCATTACCATGACCTCTATTCGTTTGATTCCAATAGAGTAAGATGTATCGGGCTCATCAAAGACTTGGTTGTGAGTCTGGATCAAATCCCAATGAAGAATGTTTTGATGGATATTGTTGTAGCAGATATTCCTCCCAGGTTTGGCATGCTTCTTTCCAGGTCTTGGGTAGCAAAATTGAAAGGGACACTACAACTAGATTTCTCCTATGCAACGATTCTGGTATTTGGCCAAATGAGGAAACTGTATCGGGAAAAAAAATGAAATACATGATTACAAGAAAGGAGAAACCAATAAATCATCTGATTAATTATGTACATACAGATTTAGAGTATTTCGTTTTGTATTTTGATAATTTCAATGATATCGATAGTCAGTTAGTAGAAGCAGAAAATATTCCGAAAATAGTAGAAAATTTCAGAGGAGTTTTAAAGAAAGAAGGAAAAGAACAGTAGAACACTGTTGAGCAATCAACTGAAAGTAATGGATAGCAAGCAGACAAAGCACAACAAATAGATTTTCAGCACTTGCAAGAAGAGGAAGAAGGTTTGTGGACCATGGATTTCGATGGAGTAGTGGGAAATGATGACGCTGGAATTGGGATTTGGGTACGCAGTCCTTTCTCCGCCCTGAACAAAGTGCCTAGTAACGTGAGGGTATGCTCTTACAAATTAGCTTTTGATTGTTAAAACAATGAAGCTAAGTATGAAGCTCTGATTGTTGGCCTAAAAATTCTAAGAAAGCTTAATGCTAAGAGGATTGCAGTATATGGCAACTCCGAATTGGTGATTAAGCAGGTCAGAGGCGAATATCAAGCAAAGCATCCTCGGATGCGGGCTTACCGTAATGCAGTTCTAGACATCCTAAAATTATTTTCAGAATATACCTTGACATGTGTGCCTCGTGTACAAAATAGCATTGTTGATGCTCTTGCTAAGGCAACAAGTAGTTTGAAGATCCCAATGAACTCTAGTAATAAATTAAAAATCCATGTCAAGCATCGTCTGACCGTCCTGGATAATCAGAGATATTGGCAAGTCTTCCAAGATGATGAGGAGATTGATGATTTTCTGCAAAATAAAGGTAAGTTCAAAGAAATCTCAATTGATGTAGAAAATGATGATGGTAAAGATGATGTGCAGATCAATCAAATGGATGTGTTGCAGCTAAAGAATAACATTATTCCTAAAGGCTTGATACCTTTAGAAGAACTCTTTGATCAAGATGATGTAGCCTGCAAACCAACATTGTAGCCAACAGAGAAGGGTGTGCAAGAGGTCAATGTCGGAACAGCTACTAATCCTAAAATGGTAAAATTGTCTAAAGCATTGCCGCAAAGGATAAAAGCCAAATATATCAGTTTGTTGTCTTCATTTGCTGATGTGTTTCCTTGGGAATATTCTGACTTAAAGACATATGATACCAATATAATTTAGCACACTATAACCCATTAAGCCCAATCAGAAACCTTTTAGACAGAAGTTGAGAAGGATAAATCCAAAGTTGTTGCCATCAAATGAAAAGGAGATAAACAAGTTGTACAAATCAGGAATCATTATTCCCATCATATTTTTGGATTGGATCTCTAATTTGGTGCCCGTACGAAAGAATACAGGTGAGATTCGCTTGTGCATTGATTTTAGAAATCTCAATAAATTTTCGTTAAAAGATAACTATCCACTGCTCAAAATGGATCATATACTTCAGCGAGTAGTGGGAGCATATCGTATGTCACTACTTGATGGTTATTCTGGATATAACCAAGTTTTTATCCATGAAGATGATCGAGACAAGACAACGTTCACCACTCCATGGGGAACTTTTCATTACACTAAAATGCCTTTCGTTTTGAAGAACGCGGGTACCACATTTCAGCGTGCAATGGACTTGTCTTTCGCAAATGAGAAGGATGTATTTTTGGTTGTGTACCTGGATGATCTGACGATGTTTTCCAAATCTGATGAAGAACACATGTACCATCTAAAAACAGTCTTTCAAAAGTGCAGAAAATATGGCCTGTCACTTAATCCGAAAAAGAGCTTGTTCACCATGGAGGAAGGGAAACTACTCAGGCACATTATCTCAAAAGATGGCATTTGTATTGACCCAGCACGTGTACAAGCGATTCAACAAATCAATTTGCCCTGGAATAAGAAAGAGATTCAATCTTTCAATGGTAAAATGAATTTTCTACGCCGCTTTGTACCTAATCTTGTTGAACACCTAAGAGAGATTACAAACATGCTTAAGAAGGAAAACCAAGTGAAATGGACGGAGGAGGCTGTAAAATCTTTCAATTTAGTCAAATTGGCTCTTTCTTCAACTCCAGTTCTAGTTAGCCCAGACTACACTCAGGATTTTATATTGTTTTCATTCGCTTCGGAGCATACTATGGAAACTGTGTTATTGCAGAAAAGAGATGATCACGAAATACCAATTGCTTTCTTCAGCCGAGCCATAAGAGATGCAGCCTTAAAATACAACATCATTGAGAAGAAAGCCCTTGCACTTGTGAAAGCATTGAAAGATTTTCATGTATATATTCTCATTCTCGTATTTTGGCTTATGTTCCTAACGCTGCTGTCAAATATTTTTTAGTGCAGACGGATCCGGAAGGAAGACGAGGCAAGTGGATTGCTACTTTGTTGGAATGTGATGTGGAAATAAATCCCACAAAGCTTGTTAAAGGACAGGATTGGCAAAGTTAATGGCCGAATCAAACTTGCATGCCTTAGACATAAATCTAATCGTTGCTATGTCCGATGAGAATGAGGAAGGTTCGTCAATTCAGGTATCTGAAATGTTTGCTCTTTCTCCGTGGTATTCAGATATCATATATGTACTTAAAAATTTGTCACCACTACAGGCATGACTAGAACAAAGCTAGAACTCTCAAATTGAAGGCTTCCAAGTTTTGCATTCTAAATTCTGCACTTTATTGGAAAGATCCCGGTGGCATTTTATTGAATTGTTTGGTGGAAAAAGAAGCAAAGCAGGTCATGGAGGATTTCCACGAAGGAGACTGTGGTGGTCACCTTTTTTGGAAGTCAACAACAAATAAATTCCTAAGAGTAGGATACTATTGGCCGACATTGTTTGCTGATGTATATAAGGTGGTCAAGAGCTGTCATAACTATCAGATTTTCGAAGGAAGGTAGAAATTACAACCTTTACCACTTAAGTCCATTGAGGTGAGTTCCCCTTTTCAGTAATGGGGGTTGGATTTCATTGGTGAAATTCATCCCACTTCTTCCGGTCAGCATAGATGGATCCTCACAGTGACAGATTATTTCACAAAATGGATCAAAGGAATTCCCACTAGACAAGCTATAGATACGGTAATTATTTCATTCATTGAAAATAACATATTGTCTCGCTTTGGTTGCCCGAATAAGTTAATCACTGATAATGCATCAGCTTTCAAATCAAAAAGGATGGTAGATTTTTGTCATAAATATCACATCATTTTGGGTCACTCAACTGCCTATCATCCGCAAGGCAATGGATTGGCGAAGTCTTTTAATAAATCATTGGTCAACATCATTAAGAAGCTGCTGGAAATAAATAAGAAGAGTTGGCATAAGAGGTTGGTCAATGCACTTTGGGCAGATCGGGTTAGTCAGAAGAAATCCCTTGGTACGTCCCCTTTTGAGCTTGTTTATGGAGTTGATACAGTGTTTCCTACCTCTCGCAGCCCTGGTAGTCAAACTTCTTCAGGAGGCCAGTAGTGAAGATGATCCTATGCAGAGAAGGTTGAATCAAGTGGTCCACTTGCAGCAGACCAGAGAAGAAGTTTTCCAAAACACGTCCAAGTTGCAGGAGAAGATTAAGAAAATTTATGACAGAAAAGCAAAGGCAGACAAATTTCAGTTGGACGATGTGGTGCTGAAGTGGGATGCAAGGAATGATGAAAAGGGTAAGCACAATAAGTTTGAGAATCTTTGGAAAGGCCCCTTCAAGATTGCAGCATATCAGGGTCAGAATGGCTTTCTTCTGAAGGAAATGAATGGGAAAGATTGTCCAGGCGGGCCGATCAATGGTCGGCTGCTCAAGCGGTACCATTTCTAAGTTGTTGACATTGCTTCCACTGTCACTGTAAATACCATTTTATTTTAGTTTGGTAAGATTTTGTCAAGTTAGTCTTCAAGTCATTTCAAGATCAAATTTGAGTCAGTTTTTCAGTCATTTTGGTTTCATAAATAAGTCACAGTCTTGTGTTTTTTGTCAAAATAATGACTTCATAGCCCAATGGACAAAGGCACTATCTAGCTCTTCCAGAGATCTACTGTTATTAGCACCTCCAAGGAGCTACCATCCCCCATTGGAGCCAATGATAGAGTCGGTCTTGTCAGTCCTCCATCACGGATCAAAACTCTTTCTGCATTTCATTTTTAGGTGTCTCGCTCCATCCACTCAGCTGCATTTCGCTAGGTGGCATGCCATAATCTGACGGGAGGGTCTTCTCAGTCATTACCCCTTACCCCTCATGTCTGGCACCTACTGGCTTAGGTATTTTCATCAATGTTCATTAAAGTCCATGACAATCAATGTTTCACCTTTTAATGGACAAGAGTCATTTCAGTCATTAGGTCTATGGATTAGTCAATTTAGTCTTCAACCATGTCCAATAAAGCCATGCAGGCTAGAGGGAGGCCCTTACAAAGTTGTGATTTAAAGATCTTCATCATCATGTTGACAGATTACGACTGTTCTTCAAAACATTGTTTTGAAGAAAAGTTAACAGTGTGTCATTTTTGATAATTTTCAAAAAGTTTCCAGTTGATCTCTTCAGGTGCAGTCATGATTTCCTTGGCCAAATGCCATACCAGCTACCCCTGCAAAAAAGGTGCCAAATATTTCATCATTTTAGCTAAAAATCAAAAAGGGAAAAGCGAAATATAGAGTTGAATCAAATCATGGAAAAAGTGCCGAAACAAAACATTACCAAAGTGGGTTTTGAAGAAACAAAAATCAAAACCATGACTCCAATGTATTTATATAGAGTTTTCACAAGAAACAATGTCATTTTGCACACCAAGGTTAGAGAAAAGCATTTCAAAGTGATTGTGAGAGCTAGCACTTGTTTTGGGTAAGGTTGGAGGTGTTTTGACAGGCGCGACGCACAAGAAGAGGAGCGCGACGCACTGAGGGAGCGCAGCACACTGGTTGCGACCACACAGTGTTAAAACAACATGTGCGTGATGCACACAAATGGTGCGGCGCACTGGTTATGTTGCATGGTGCACACCCATAAAGGCCCAATTTTGCTCCAAATTTCAACAAATCGCCTTTGAATCCCTTGAAATTGCCAGGTAGGGTCGACATCTCGATTGCTCATCCATTTTTGTGAATATGATGATGCTTTATGCCCGTTTATAGTTGCAATAAAAACTCTTAAACCCTACCACTTGAAGTCATCAAAACCATTGTTGTTAGGGTTATAAATTCCTTGTGTTGATGCAAAGGTTCCTCCTCCCTTTCATCTTTCCCTTATCTCCATTGTTCCCTTCCCCCCATTCGATTTTTCCCATCTTTCCCTACCCTAAAACGTTACTAAAATCCTATTCCCTATCCCCTCCACTCATTTGTCAAATGTAAAACCCCAAATTCCTACCTTATAAAATCCCCAAACCCTCCTACATGTCCCTAAACAAAATTTCTCCCCATAATCCCTAATCCCTTCATATTATTCCCCTTCCTAACAGTCCCTTTTGCAAAGTTCCCCTTGGTGGCAGAATTCATAACAACATAGAGTTTCATACATCATCAAAGGGCAGTCCAAGCACAATCCATATACAACAGTCATGGCATCTGAGCATTGATCGGATTATGAAATGGAAACCCAAAGTGACTCATCCTCGAAAGAACAGGATCCCCGGAGACCTCATAAAAGTGGCAGACATGTTAGGGAAGAACCAACCACCCTGACAGAATTGCAGGCTTGCCCTCTTGCTATGCCATGTTTCCAGCATCTGTCATGTTTTGAGTTTTGTCAAAAGGTGGCTAGTGTTCGATTTCATCATGAGTTGGCTTGTCTTTTTGTGCTTCACTTACATGGAGATCACGTTATCTTAGCCGGTGTAACCTTCACACTTACACCTGAATCTATCTCATTAGCAACCGGCATACTGAACGTTGGAGAACCATGGCACAAGAAATAGAAGGTTGATTGGCAGCATTATGAGCCATACATTAAGGCCAGTTTCTTGAGGCAGCTCAAAAGAGTCTTTCCATTCCGATATCTGAAAGATGAATATGCTCCACTAATGAAGTTAATCATGAAAT
>APFE031492309.1:0-31007 GCA_000404065.3 Pinus taeda | reverse complement strand
TGAACATCCCATATTTCATTTGCAGGAACATAGAGAGGATGAACACCTTCATGCAGCACAAAACCCCTCAGCAGCAACTTAACAATGTTTATCATTTTGCTCTTATTAAGATTTTAGTGGTTCATCAGCTGGGATTACAGGGCATTACTTGGGATGATTTCATCTCCCGTGACCTCTTCAGCACTTCATAGGTATTATCAAAGGTTGAACATGATATAGGTGGTCTTTCTCATTAGTATGAGCGCCATGAGACCGCTAGTGTGCTGGTATTCATCATATATCTGAGAGGCGTTAGACATTTTTTCGTAGCAACAAAGCGAGTGATATCTCCACCCGGGGTGGAAGGGGCCTCGCTTTCGACATCGGCAACACAGGTAAAGGATAGGGGCAAGGAGCCCATGCATGACGAGGGGCCATCAGGTGAACGAGAGGCCGACTTCATTCTCATTCATGATGATGATACAGATGTGGAGAGTGTCAAACTTAGAAGGACCATCCAGGAGCAGCAAACAGAGATCCAAGCCTTGTCTCTCAATTTGGAGAGGGCTAAGTGAATTATCAGGTACTTGGAGTAGAGGAATAAATAGCTTGAGGACCAGCAGGAGATCATGGAGCTGCAAAACATCCGCGAGAATCGTCGATCTGCCCAACAGAGGAGGATTGAGCTCACTCCATTAGAGCAAGAGATTAATAATGACCGAGAGTCTTGGCTCAAGCGGATCAACATCCACCTTGAGAGATTGCTAGAGAAGACCAACAAGGAAAAAACATTATTGAGGCATATGGTTTATCACTACAGGGCACGTAACATGAGGTCAAAGGCTCAGATAAGGAATTTGAAGGCGAAATTGAGGAGAGGGACAAAAAGGAAAAAGAGGAGAAAGAGAAAGATCGGCTCCAAATCTTGGCTGAAGCCTCTTTGGCCTAGCACATAGAGAAGATCTGCCCAAATTTCAAAAAAAATGGGGCATTTTTGGTCTTTTGACAAATTTTTGTGCACAAACAGGGTTTTTCTCCCTGTGCGCCGCACCACTGGCGCACGCTTATGCTAGGGAGCTCTAAATGGAAAACAATTTACCTTTTTGGATTCAACATGAAAAATCATGACTGTTGGTGCATGGCCGAGAAGTTTGGGCAATTTTTGAGTCCTCAGAAGGTCAAAAACACTCAAAACATGACCTCTCTGCCCCTATTTTGACACATAGGAAGCAGTATTGGGAGATTGAAGTTTTGGAGGGGCAAATGAGCACCAAATTCAGAAATTCTACTTGGGTTGGAAATTAGACAAGCAGGTCTTTCTAACAAGCACACTTGGGCACAGTTTTGACTTCAGAAAGTACCTCAAAACCGCCTCCAAAGTGGCACGGCGCATACAATTTTGGGCGCGGCGCACAGAGACCCAAAGGCCAAATTCACTTCTGCTCCGCGAAATTTCGATTCAAAATTTTCTCCAAGTGGGCCCATTCATTCACACTACATTTTCCCTAGAACCTAAGGCAAATTTTAAAAGTATTTTCACTAAAGGTTGGCTTCTATCCAAGTGGCAAAGGAAGGCAAGCAATCATCCAAAAATCTATGCTATAGTTTTGTCATTTTTGTAACACTGCACATGTCACTAATAGTTGGCCTTTCATTTCTAGTTTGTAATAATTTAAAAAACTCCCCAACTTTGGTTGTTCCATTTCCTAATGGAAAAGTCTATTTATTGTATGAAAAACCATTTGCAAATGGTTGGTTGTAATTTTTGGGAGACTGTGGGAGAGAAACTCAATTACTAATTGTACTTTTTGACAGAGAATTAATGAAAGGCAACGGCTCTAGTTCATGAGATTCATGTGGTGTGAGTTTAGCAAATGTATTTTCTTTTTGTTTCATATGTATTTTGTTATGTTTCACAGTTCATTCATATTCATTTCCAGTGAAAGTTTCTAAGTAAGAAAAGGTAGAATTCATGTTTATTGCTCTGCCTTTGGGAAATTTTCACGTTCTGTGTTCTTCTTCTATTGAAAAGGGTTCATGTATTTATGCCCTTTTCACCCGCCTAAACAAACTTTCCATTTCGCATTATTTCAAATTTAATTGCTAGACTTTCCGCCTGTCTTGCCTCACGAAGTAATCTGTGCTTTTGTGTTAAATTCTCTGCTCATACTGTTTGTTGGTCCCATACATCCCAGAAAACTCAATCATTTATCAAAATCTGCCTCTTGTTTCCATATTTATTTACCAAGCCTAAAATCAATATTGATTGTAAGTCATCTCAGACCATATTGTTTATTTATTCACTGAGCGTGATATGGAGAGAGCCCTTTCCTGTTCTGGTAGGGCTAGCTACCAGAATGAGCGTGATTTGTGGTTACCATGAATTTTTCTTTCTTTCAGCCTAAGGCAAATTTAGGTGCTAACAAAAGGAGCGACATAATCAATACAAAGGAGAAAAGAGGAAAGTGAAACTACAAGTAGGTTTTATAATCCTCTTTGTCTTATCTATTGCTTATAGGAAAAGGTTAAAGTGCTTTAAACTGTTTTTCTAGATATGTCTAATTATCTAGGGAATTAGTGTTTATATATAGATACTAAATTCTCTTAAACATCAATAAAGGCTAAAAAATATGCCCAGTACTTCAAATAGACACCTACCAATCAGAATAGGTTAATGTCAGCCTTTGACATTAAAAATGGTAAAATGAAAATGAGACTTATGCAACCTACAGTCCAACAGCCTAGATCGTCAGCAGACTACAAGAAAACAAAGTTTGAAGTTTTGGCCAAGGATGTTCACCCTATAGACCAAATAGAATTCCATAAGCAAGCTGGTGAAATGATTTACACCATAATGACTAACAAAGAAATGACTGCGCATAAACTTCAAAGCTCTCTGAACAACATCACAATGCAGTTTAAGTTAGAAAATGCATCCTCACATGGCAAGGATACAGAATCAAGTCACTGGAAGACTTGTAATTGAAATTGGATGTGATCCAAATGATATAAAAGCTGCAGAGAAACTAATAAAGAAAAAAAATGAGGATATTGTTTCTTTAAAGAAACAACTAAAGTTGCCTCCTTCTGAACATCCATAGGCCAAGGAGGTCTTAGAGAACCAAACCCAGCAGGAAGAAATGATGGATCTTATTCTTCAATTAAATGCTCAATAAAATAAATGGAGAAGGAATTGGATGTGTTAGTACAACCCAAACAAACCAACCTTGAAATAGCTACTACCACTGCTATCCCTATAGTTACTACAATAGTTCCATGAACTTTGGTAGCCAAATTGGCCCCAATAGCTCCAATAACTACAACACTTTTAGCTACAACAACAACTACATCAATAACAGGTTCAACAACAACAGTAGCTCATCCAAGTGATGAAGCAAGTAAACTGGTCAAAGCCATGGAGGACATGTCCATTTAGACTACTGAAATAAATAAACATAAAAAATAGATAACAAGTATAGAGGATGAGAAGAAACTGGCTCAGATTATGCATAAAAATGAAGTACAGAAGCCAAACAGGTTGACTGAGAGGATAAATAACTTGGAAAAAGAATTAACATTGAAGGAGCCACTTGCCAAAGCAAAATAGCAGCTATGGGCCAATATCATTGACTCTATCAATGATATTTGGCCATCTATACAAGTTATCTTTGAAAAAAATGATTTAGTCAAAGAGGCTAGTGAAGAAATTCAAAGAGTTAAGGACATACTTGGAAGATGGGAAGTGTCTGGTTCTCAGAAAGTGGAGCTTCCTTCCACATGACTGGTGACAAAGATTTATTTAGTGAATTGGAGGAGAAATATCTCAAGATGCATATCAAGATGGGTGATGATGGTAAGTATAGTGCTACTAGTGTGAGCACTATTACTTTTCAGAGGTGTTAGGGTCCTCTAATAATAGGATTCATAATTTTGAATTGGCTATGGTTAGTCTTGTAATATTGTACATACTTTTGCTTTCTGCAAAAGGTTTTCCCATATTAAAAATAAAAAATGTAAAGGGTAAGTCGTAAAAGAATAATAAAAGGACTAAAAGAAAGAAAAAGATCAAAAAATTATAAGATATGAACCACCCCCCCCCACAAACAAAGGAGATAGAATAGATCATGAAAGTGTGAAAATTAAAATGGCACTCCTTTTATTTTACCTTGCAAAATAAGATTGTGTGCAGCTTGCCAAAAAATGTCACAATCCATGATGATCAAATAGTTTAAACTTGAATCATTCATGCTTTAAATTTCATGTTGTTAGATAGAGAATAAAGATCTAGCCATACTGTTTAATCTTGGAAGATCTGTAGTTAGGTAGAGAATAATAATGAGCTCATCAGTTTAATCTGAGCCATTGGAAGTTATAAGGGTAGAATTAGATAGTTTACTTATCAAAGAAAAAGAAATGAAGGGTCAACAAGCTCAAATGCACCCAACCAATGAAGAGAAAATGGTATGATAAATAATGGGGTGGTAGAAGAAGTTTTGTAAGTGCACAAGGTTTCTAAGTCAAAAGCACCTTCATCATGCTTAATCCTATGTTTCATGTGTAGGAGGAATTGTCAAAGAGAAACCACATTCAATAAACCTTATTTACTAATTTCCCCTCAATTCACTAGACCCGCACATACTTAGTTTATTAATTTCCCCTCTTTAACTACTCATTACTTTTATTCCCCTAATGTTGTCCCCTTGTGGGTTCCAAAGCACACCTTCCCTCTTAATTCTCCCTTGTAAGAGCCCTTTCCCTTCAGTTTGACCTTTTTTCCCTTAGTCTCACACATTTCCCTAGACATTACCCTTTAAAAAATCGTTCCCTCTTCCGAAAACCCGTTTCCCTAGTGTGAAAACCATTCCCATCACAAATAATAAACCCCCCCTTTATTCATTTCCCTTTTTCCTTAAAACCCCATTAAACCCCTTTATCCTAAGTTATTTCATAAACTATACTGTCGCTTTACATATTTAATGTCCCCCACATTATAATTCCTTGACACCCTTTTAACTCACCAAACCTTGGTGTATAGTTAAAACCTCCACCTTATAACCCATGGTCCCCACCCTATATTAACCAATTGCTTATATTAAAATCTCGTGATTACTTTTTAATTAATTACAATTCATTGTAATTAAAACCTGAGCCCATTCCCCAACTTCATCCATGCAACTTCGCCACACGATAACCCTCTGATCTCCCACCTCCAGATCCAACAATGCATATCCATATCACACAGTTTCATCATCTGACAATTAAAAGTCCAAAAGCATGTGAGATTCATGGTTTTGGCTGAGCACTGTTTCGCTATGTGGCAACACCAGGTTATATCGCGTGCTTGCAAAAAATACGACCCTCCACACAAAAGCGGTGCGATATGGCATAAAACCGCTTCCCCGTGTAAAGAAAAACTACCCACTATTCATTTACCAAATCTCGCGCCAAAATGTAACCGTCGTTGGTTAGAAAGACAAAAAAGCTCCCTTTCACTCTTTTCACTCATTTTTGCTTAAAACCTCTAGTAACCAATTCTGCAACCTTGAACCTCTACGCAACCATTTTAACCACATTTTGCAACTAGAAGATGCTACATACACCAAATTGAAGCAGCAAATAGACGATTGAAGCCTCAAAAACCTTTGTTGCTGCCAAAAAACCTTGTATGCACAACAAATTGTCATTTTCTGGGTATTCTTGAAAGAACCAAAATGACCCTATAATTTAAGCTATGCACAGTAATTATCTAATGAACAAAGTACTGTGGATAGTCCGGGTTATAATTTTCCAAAAAATATCCACAAAAGTTTAAAATTTAATAATTATAAAATAGTTAATTAATGAAATTAATTTAAAAACCTTGTTAAACTGATGAAAACCTTACTATGCATCCAAAATCCCTTTTTTATAGGTTGTAATAGCCCTCCCCATTGTTCTAGATTTCTAACCTTACTCCTAAAGCCATAGGAAAGGTAATTTAGTTGAATAAACCAAATTATGCATTCCTAAAGCTCTTTTTATGTAAGACCCCTGCAAACCCCTCACCTAGATATTGACCACCTCCCATTGGCCGACAAAGATTTTCAAATTAAAGACATTGTTCCCCTAGCCATATATTGAAACTCCACTGCTGGAGTAAACATAAATTCCTGAACCAGAATGATAACATTCACCTATGGGTATCAAATTTTCCCAAGTACTTATTCCCACAGGTATACCTATTCCCAGAAATCATCCACTTCTTCCAAGCTTGCTATGTCCCAAGTCAAAGAGCCATAATCTCCCCTGACCAACAGATTTTATCCACCATTACTGCAGAATCAATAAATCAAATGCTACAGATCCAACCAAGTCCAAATGAGACCCCACTTTCCATTGAAGCCTTACTTGAACTGTACACAAAGCTGGACCTTCCCAAGAAAGCTCAAATATTCCATACTTTCATCATAGAAGAGTCTCATACCCCCACAGATAGTCCTCCATATGCTGCCACCATTTTCTCTGAGAGAGCAAGACAAATTATAACCATGCTCTCATGTATTCTAGGGTACACCATTGATGAGCATGCAGATGAGGTTATGCTTACTTTCCTGTCTATTTTTTGCCCAAGCAAGCCTCCAGCTAGAGTTTTTAACTTTGCTCAGTTCTTAGCAAACAGAATCCATGAGCATTTTATCGGATTTCCAAATCAAAGAGTATTCAAATACTCTTCAGTTTTGTTTCACATGTTTCTATATTTTCAATTAGACATGTTTCAAGTAATCATCCAAAAGTTAGACACTAAGGGCCATCTAAGATCTGTCATATTTTGGACACCATTAATCCAAAGATTGTCCACTATTTTTATTTATAAAGAGTTCATTGATTGCTTTGTTCATCTAGTTGTAAACATGCTAACCAGTAGCATTCAACCTAGGATCAAGGATGATATTAAGAGAGTTTTACAGTTGTCTAAAAATAGTAGAGTGGGAGACTGGTATTTATACTAGGACCACACTAAAATCAGGATATATGGATGCCAACTCACTCCCTACAAGATGCCCAAATACCTCCCTATGAGGATATTTTCGTTGGAGCATTTCAAGCAGATCATAAACTCAGATGAGGTCAATTTTCTGTAAGCTAGGAAGAAAACTCAGTTCAAGATAAAAAAAAAAAACAATTGGGCCCTTTTATTTGTAATAATAAGGAATCTGGACAAGAAGCAGAGAAAATTTTACGGCAAATGAACTAGCAGTTTTATGTGGTAGTATGACCCTAACGGAGTCATAAACAAACTAAGGCTCAAATTCAAATTAAGTCCTTCCATACATGAGCCCAGGCCAGGCATTGAAATATATTCTAACCAGTCAGAATGGTTGCAAAATTCCTTAATAGATGTCGAAAAAACCTTAATAGATGTGGAAAAACAGATAGATACTAGTTCCTTTATGCAGTTTCCAACTGAACAGGAATAGATGGGTATTAGCCCCATTCTACAGACTTCGCCCATGCAGGACAAAAATGTAAAGACAACTAGGGAAGAAGGTTCTAGCTCTAGAATGGATACTACAGATGATAGGTTTGAAATCAGTTACAGGAAGAAGCCCAAGCTTAATCTTGTAACTGAGCAAGAAGACACCATTGAGACAGTGGAAATCACTGATACTAACATAATGGTTGGAAAGAGTAAAGGTCTAGCAATTTCAGAGGAAACTCATCAACCTTCTACCTCAAATACTCAAATCATTGAAAAACATCTTAGCATTGAAGTCTCTTCATCCAGTAAACCAGTTTATAAAGAGAAAGATATTAAATAGAAGTACAAGGAAATCAAGTTGAGGAATGAGGCATTAAAGGATGAAACATATGCCCAATACTTCAAACAGACACTTTCCAATCAGAATAGATTAATGTCAACCTTTGACATTAAAACTGGTAAAATGCAAATGACATTTATGCAGCCTACAGTCCAGTAACCTAGATCGTTAACGGACTACAGGAAAATATTGTTTGACGTTTTGGCCAGGTATGTTCACCCTATTGACCAAATCAAATTCCATAATCAGGTAGGTGAAATGATTTACTCCATAACGACTAACAAAGCAATGACTGTGTAGAAATTTCAAAGCTCTCTGGACAACATGACAGCATAGTTTAAGCTAGAAAAGGCATCCTCACAGGCCAAGGATAACATAATCAAGTCACTGGAAGAATTGGCAATTGAAATTGGATATAATCCAAATGATATCAAAGCTGCAGAGAAACTAATAAAGAAGAAAAATGAGGATATTGCTACTTTAAGGAAACAATTGAAGTTTCCTCCTTCGAAACATCCACGTGCCAAGGAGGTCCTAGAGAGCCAAACCCAGCAAGAAGAAATGATGGATCTCATTCTTTAATTAAATGCTCAATTAAAAGAAATGGCGAAGGAATTGGATGAGTTAATGCAACTAAAAAAAACAGCCTTGAAACAACTACTGCCATTGCTATCCCTACAGTTACTACAACGGTTCCTTCAACTTTGGTAGCCACATTGGCCCCAACAACTCCACTAGCTACAACACTTCAAGCTGCAACAACAACTACATCAGCAAGAGGTTCAACAATAGCAGCAACTCATCCAAGTGATGAAGCAAGTAAACTGGTCAAAGCCATGGAGGACATGTCCATTCAGACTACTGAAATAAATAAACTTAAAGAACAGATAACAAGTCTAGAGGATGAGAAAAAACTGGCTCAGACTATGCATAAAAATGAAGTACAAAAGTTAAACATGTTGACTGAGAGGATAAAGAAATTGGAAAAACAATTAACATTTAAGGAGCCACTTGCCCAAGCAAAAGAAGATCTATGGGCCAATATCATTGACTCTACCAATGTTATTTGGCCATCTATACAAGTTATATTTGAACAAAATGTTTTAGTCAAAGAGGCTAGTGAAGCAATTCAAAGAGTTAAGATGAAACTTGGAAATATGCCAGAAGAAACTCCAAGAATAATCCAATTTATTAACTCAAAGAATAAATATGAATTGCAAGAGCTTGACATAGGTGATAGGACTGGCACTATAATAGAGGTGAAGAAAGTACTCACCAAGAGGAATTTAATGATGCAAATTGAGGACAAATGCCAAACCATGGAGCTACCTATAGGCAGGTTCATGGTTAAATTTGATGCTTTGACGCAGAAAGGTCTGCCAAATCCATTGGTAATAAATGACAGGTTAATGCCACATGAAGACTATAACAAGAAGATCAAAGAAGTGGCAAGGGACAAAGCCAATAATTCCTCTATGAAAGGGATGCCTACAGGAAAGGTTCTTTACCAGACTTTTGAGAACCTCTTTTACCTCCAGCATGAGGTAAAACATATTTTTGTAAATAAGCCCACCTTTGCAAAATACATAGAAGCTTATGAAGTCTACAGGAGAATGGTAAATATTAAATTACTAGATAGAGAGACTTGGGAAAATTTAAATGATTTACTGTGAAAATGGAAGGTAAAAATGAATACAGAGAAGTGAAAGAAAAGTAGCAGATCAGCTTAGTCAAAGAGTATAAGATGAAATAGTATCAATCAAAGGGAAAAGTAAAAAGACAGTCAGCATGGAAGACAAACAACAAAGGAGAAAAAGAAGCAAAAGATTTGACAACGAAGCCAAATAAATAGGGACATCTTGCAACAGTTACATATCTATCTCTATCTTCTTACATGAAGATTTTTCTTTTTCCTTGAATAATTCCCAAAATAGTTTGGGATATTTTGTAATAATTTTTTTATAAATACTTCCTTATTGAAGTATAGAGGTGTGGATTGCTTGACATTCCTATAGTTGTATTGATCTGAAACATAAGGGTTCATTGTACCATTTTCCCAAGTTAGAAGTCTGGACTAAGTATTGAAGACATTGCATTATAGGATTCATGTGTTGGGCCACTTTAGTGAAGTATTTTTTGTTTATGAAATTTGTTATCTTCTTAAGTGTTTCACATACTTTCATTTTATCTAAATTGAATGAGATAACTGGAATATTATTGCAGAATTTGTTTAAGTACACTCTGCCTTGAACAGTTAATCATTTTAATGTTTTCTTCTGATATCCAGCTTAGGGAATACTTCATTGTTCCCTAGTTTCAATTGACCTCTACCATTTCGCTCATTATCCGGTTTGAGGAAACTTGAACTTCTTCTTGACCCTGATTAAAAACCACTTCACCATCCATCCTAAAAGATATGAATTTACTTAGCTATCTTTCCCTATAAACACTGTCTTTAGAACTTGATTCAGTCATGTTTTCTTGACACTTGAACCCATAGCCAAATGGTAAAGGACATCCTTCTATCCATCTAAGTCAGTAATTCCACCACCAAATCAAAATAAAAACCTAATCAAAAGCTTAAATAACTAGCCTAAAATTAATTAACTCAACAAAGTTAAATCATAAAGAGAGAGCCCTCTCGGAGCATTAGGAAGGCTAGATCCTGATCCGAAAAGTAGGTTTATGGTTACCTCTAAAATTTCTTTTGACACAAGACAACAACTCTAGGGAAATTTTAGAGTGATAATAAGAGTGAGCATGCAGCTCCACTCACCTTGAAGAATGTTATCCATGTACCTGGAGTGATGAAGAACTTGGTATCTATTTCCATGCTTGAGGATAGAGGTTATGATGTGATATTTTAGAAAGGAAAGGCATTCCTTTGACACATTGAAATGGGTCAAGTATAGAAGATAGGGATTCAGGTTTAGAATCTCTATAAGATAAAGGTAGAAGATTGTGCTGCTTTGAGTTCAATAGCAAAAAATATGTTGAGCTGAGACATCAGGGAGTTGTGGCATAGGCGATTAGGCCACTTGAATCATGGGGATTTGAAGATTTTGCAACAAATCTCTACTGGTCTTCCCAAAGGTATGCTTGAGCAAGTCAATACATGCAAGGGTTGTACTTTGGGAAGACACACCAAGTATTCCTTTGGAGACAAACATAGTCAAACAAAGTTTATTCTTGAGAGAGTCCATTCACATGTGTGTGGACCATTCTCGACAACGTACAAGGCCAAACATAGGTATTACGTTATATTTGTTGATGACTATTCTTGTAAATGTTGTGTATTTTTTATGCAGAAAAAGGATCAAACTTTCACAAAGTTTTGTGAGTTCAAAGCATTAGTAGAGAAAGAGTCTCGCAAGAAGGTTAAATCTCTACGTAGTGATAACACTAGTAAGTATGTCTCCAATGATTTTAAGAACTTCTGTGCAACGGAAGGGATTAAACGAGAGTTGATGGCACCCCATAACCCTCAACAAAATGGGGTTGTTGAGAGGAGGAACAAGAGCATAGTAGGGGAATAAAGGGCAATGTTGCATGATGGAATAAGGCATGCAACACAACGGTTTATATTTAGAACCATAGCCCACATCGGATACTTTAGATGAAGACACCAAAGGAGGCTTATTCCAATCAAAGCCCAAATGTTGGTCACTTTATGATTTTTGGGTCATCGGTTTATTTCCATGTAACCAAAGATGCACGAAAGAAGCTTGAGCCAACAATAGAGTTGGGGATATTTTTGGGGTACACTGATACACCCCACAACTATCAGGTGTAGATGTCAACCAACCGAATGATAGTGGTTGGTAGGATATTAGGTTCGATTAATAGAAGGCCATGTGAGTATCAGTTGAGAGGTAGCTTGAGCTATATGTCAATGAGGAGATTTTAGCTCCTAAGATTGAGAGGCCTTGTATTTATGTGGAGTAGCCACATGCAAAGGTTCAAAGATTGGATACATCCA
This sequence comes from Pinus taeda, assembly GCA_000404065.3. Taxonomy (NCBI): domain Eukaryota; kingdom Viridiplantae; phylum Streptophyta; class Pinopsida; order Pinales; family Pinaceae; genus Pinus; species Pinus taeda. The sequence goes on along the minus strand of APFE031492309.1, from coordinate 19,250 downwards.
CTCATGTAGAGTCTTCTAGAGAGGGAAGAAAGCGCACTAAAGAGGCTAAAATATTGTTGGATGATGCACAAGATAATTTGGGAGCACCCTCTTCTCAGCGTAGATAAAGGAGGTCAAGAGAGAGGTACACTAGATGAATGGCACTTATGGGTGCATGTGTTGTGACAGAGCCATCTTCCTTTCAAGAAGCAGTGCAGCAGCTAGTTTGGGTTGACGCGATGGTGGAGGAGTATGACTCCATAGTTTGAAACAATGTTTGGGATGTGGTCCCAAGACTAGAGGAAAAGTCAATTGTGAGTTCTTGTTCATTTTACAAGGTAAAGCAAGTTGCAGATGGTAGTGTGGAGAAGCATAAGGCCATATTTGTGGCCCATGGCTTTTCATAGGTAGAGGGGATATACTATGATGAGACCTTTGCTCCAGTTGCAAGGTACTTGTCAATAAGATCTATTTTGGCACTATCAATGCAGATGGGTTGGAAGATCCATCAGATGGATGTGAAGACTGCCTTCCTCAAAGGCATGATTGAGGAAGAGGTGTACATAGAGCATCCCTAAGGTTTTGAAACCTTGTACTGTGAGTAACATGTGCGCCGACTCAAGATAGCAGTGTATGGGCTAAAGCAAGCACCCTGTTCTTGGTACACTAGGATAGATAGATACTTCATCGGGCTGGGCTTCATGAAGAGTGAAGCAGATGTGAACCTATATCACATAGTGGTGGAAGGTAATATGTTGATCATTTTACTTTATGTAGATGATCTTATACTGATAGGTGATGAGAAGCTCATCAAATATTGTAAGGAGGACCTTGCAAGAGAGTTTGAGATGAAGTACATGGGGCCCATGCATTACTTTCTTGGCATGGAGGTATGGCAAGGAGGTGGGGAGTTGTTTGTATCTTAAGGAAAGTATGCCAAAGAGATACTCAGGAGATTATGCATGGAGAGAAATAAACCCATGGAGACTCCTATTGTAGTTTTTAATCCCATACAAAAATTACCTGCATATGAATTCTAAAACACAGAAAATAAAAAATGCGAGAGCATAACATATAAAACACATTTACACAGAGATTTTCCCTTAGATCCCAAAACTGGGACTACCAACGTGATTTTTCATTATGTTCCTTTCAATGTTATAATACATATTTATACCTACCAAATCATCCAATACCATGGACCGAAAACCATCGCATCCAATACCATGGACTAAAAACCATCACATCCAAAAACATGTGCGAAAATAATGCACAAAACCATAGGTGGGTCCGCCCAACCTAACATAGGGTCCAAAACCAAAATTTTCCTGGGCGCTACCTCAGACCCCATAAAGTGGGGTTACAGGTATGTCTAAAATCCCCTGTGACCCCCCTCTAAGCCCCTAGTTAACTACGTGGGCTAGTCGTGGAAAGAATATAACACAACCCAACATTCTCCCACTCGTTTTCTTTCCACAGGGGGCTACAAGAGAGCTTAGTCATTTTTCTAGCCCTGAAACGCCCATTTTTTCTCTACACCAAGAGAACTTCTCAGAGCTCATAGATTTTTTCAATGCATCTGTAGTATTCTTCAATGTGTCCACCTTTACCAACAACACCTTTTTGTCTTCTATCATATCCCTCACAAAGTGATATTGAACATCAATGTGCTTTGTCTTTGAATTATATGCAGGGTTCTTTACCAAGACAATTGCACTTTGGCTGTCACAATATATCCTTATAGCTCCCTGTACTAACCCATACTTGAACACAATCTCTGCAACCAAATTGCTTCCTTGCTTGCATGAGTGGCTGCCATGTATTCTGCCTCTATAGTTGATAGTGCCACTAGAGATTGTTTCTTACTCATCCAACTGACTGCACCTCCAATAGGTTAAACACATACCCACTTGTATATCTTCTGTAATCCAGATCTCTAGCCCAGTCTACATCAACAAAGCCATGAATATCCAACACTGTGTCTAATCTTGGTCTTCCTTGGTAACACAAACCATAATCACTAGTGTCACGCAAATACCTGAAAACCTGCTTCACTACTGTCTAGTGCTCCTTCCCTGGTTTTGACATAAAGATGCTCAATACTCACAGTACATGTGCAATGTCTAGTCTAGTAAAGACCATTGCATACACCAGGCTACCGACTGCACTTCCATATGGAACATGGGACATGTCCTCTTCCTCTTCTTGTGTCTTCTGACACTGTTCAACAGATAACCTCACACCTACATGAATAGGAACCTGCACCAGTTTACTATCTTGCATATTAAACCTCTGCAGTATTGCCTCGACATACTTCCTCTAGTTTAACCAAAGCTTCCTCTTTGTACAATCTCTTTTAATTTCCATGCCCAAAATATAGTTTGTAGCACCAATATCTTTCATGTCGAATTTGGAGGAAAATTGGGTCTTCAAGTCCTAAATAATTTCTTTGTCATTTCCAACTAGAAACATATCATCCACATACAAGACCAAATAAACAACACAGTCACCAATTAATTTAAAATCCACACAGTGATCTGCTTTGCTTTTGGTGAAGCCAAGTCCCCATATAAATTTATCAAATTTCTGATACCACATCCTTGTTGACAGTTTTAACCCATACAGAGACTTCTTTAACTTACATACAAATTATTTCTTACCCTTCACAGAAAAGCCTTCAGGTTGCTCATGTAGATCTGCTGTTCCAGATCCCTCTGAAGAAATGTTGTCTTCACATCCATATGTTCTACCTCAAAATCAGAAGCAGCAACAATGGATAAAAGTAATCTAATAGAAGTTACCTTGGCAACAGGAGAAAAAATATCACCAAAATCAATTCCCGGCACCTGGGAATAACCTTTTGCTACCAACCAAGCTTTTCATTTCTCCACTTTTCCTTCTGCATTTGTCTTCTTTTTGAACACCCATTTGTTGCCAATGGGTTTCCTTCCAGCTGGAAACTCCACCAGATCCCAAGCCTCATTTTTGTGCAAAGATGCCATTTCATCAACCATGGCCTCTTTCCAGAGTTTTCCATCCTATAAATCCACTACTTCCTTCACAATTCTAGGATCATCATTAGTAACAAACAAAGAAAAATTTGAATAGAAAGTAGATGGACTATACCTTTCTGGCTGCCTTCTTTCTCAAGCTGATCTTCTCATAGCTGGAGTTTATGGCTCTTCTTCTGATTCATCCTCTGCTATAGAGTATGATTCTTCCTCCTTTAGCTCAAAATATATCTTCTTAGGTTCCTTTGGTTGGACTTCATGTTTAATAACATCTTTTACCTCTCTAAACACCACATCTCAGTTGTACACAACCTTTCGTGCAACTAGGTTCCAAAGCTTACAACCCTTTAAACCATCCTTATACCTAATAAAGATGCACTTTTTAGATTTACTATCCAACTTGTTTCGTTTCTCCTTTAGAACATGTACATATGTATCTCATCCAAATACCCTCAGATGTGAAAGAGAGGGTTTCTTACCAGTCCATACCTCTTGTGGAGTCTTATCCTCCAACGTTGATGAAGGTGACCTGTTGACTAGGTAACATGTAGTATCCACTGCCTCTGCAGAATTCCTATCCTAACCTGGCACCACTGGCCATGCTGCTTGCCCTTTCCATCAATCTCTTATTCATTCTTTCTGCAACTCCATTTTGCTGAGGTGTATATGGAGTAGTCTTTTGTCATGCTATACCACACTTCTTATAGAATTCTTCAAATTCCTTGCTACAAAACTCTCCACCATTATCTGTCCTCATCACCTCTATCTTCTTTTCTGTTTGATTTTCCACGAGAGCCATAAATTATTTAAACCTGTCAAAGACTTCAGGTTTATTCTTAAGGAAATATATCCATGTACTCCTTGAGAATTCATCTATAAATGATACATATTACACATACTTACCCAATGATGGATCCTTCACAAGTCCAAACACACCACTGTGCACAAGCTCTAATATATGTTTCACCCTCTTACCACCAGAGAGGAAACTCACCCGATTCTACTTCCCATATACACAATTTTCATAGAAATCAAAATCCAGAGATTTATTACTCATACCTCCTACCATACCTTTACCACGAAGTATTTGACGACCCTTCTCTCCAATATGTCCAAGCCTTTGATGCCACAACATGGTCTTCCCTCCAAAAACCACTAGATTTTCTTCTCCACTTTTAGGAACCACAAAACTGTTGCACCCATCAACAAAAGTGCTACCTTGCAGCTTGTACAAATTTCCCATTCAAACTCCCCACATCAATACCAGTGCTCCCTGAACCATCTTGCAGGTATCCTTCTCGAACATTGTTTTTACACCTGCATCATCCAACTTGCTTATAGAAATCAGATTTCTGGCCAATGGAGGAATATGCAGAACACCCAGAAGTGTTCTAACCCTTCCACCTTCCAACTTCAACTTTACCTTTCCATGACCAACGATTCTTGCCTTCCTATCATCCCCTAAGAAGACATCACCACCATCATATTTCTCATACTCGCAAAACCACTCTCTATGGGGAGTGAAGTGAAAGGATGCACCTAAGTCAATCAACCATGCCTCATGATCTACATGTGTACTTGAAGAAGCCAAGTACACATCCCCACCTTCACTTGAGGTGGTTTTCACCTCTATAGAAGGAGCATCATCAGATCCCTTTCCTTTATTAGAAGCTTTAGATTTACAGTCCCTTTTTTAGTGCCCTTCCTTTCCGCATTTCTAGCACACCACCTTTACAGGTTTTCCTGGTTATTTAGATCTCCCACTCGATAACTTATTTTTGTTTATGTTTTAGGAATGTCCTCATATGGACAAGGCATCACCATTCTGGTTCTCCATATTTTTCCGTCTCCTCTCCTCCGTCAGCAAGGATGAGACTATTTCATCAAAATGCAAGGCAGTTGCATTGCTACCTATTGCAATAACTAGACTATCCCATGAATCAGGTAGAGAAAACAAAAAACTGATGCACTTATCTTCATCTAAAAATTTAATATCAACAGATGCTAACTGACTTACCATAGTATTAAATGCGTTTAGATGCTCTGTCACTGAGTCTCCATATTTCATCCTTAGGTTATACAACTTTTTCCACAGGAACAGTTTATTCACCAGAGACTTAGATTGGTACAAAGTCCGTAACTTGTCCCACAAAGCCTTTGTTGTATCTTCCCTTGATACATTTAGAAAAATTGAATTTGAGACACACAATCATATTGTGCTCTTTACCTTTTGATCTAACTTCTTCCATTCTTCATCGGGCACTCCCGTTGGTTTAGTACCTAAATCTACTGCAATCCACTGATCTTTATCCACCAACAGATCCTCCATCTTGAGTTTCCACAACTCAAAACTTTGACCATTAAATTTCTTGATCTTTATCTTTCCACTGTTTGCCATCTTCTTGTACCACCAGAATCGATCTCATAGATCTCCCACTACACAGGGTCTACCACAGGCCCGAGCGAAACCCCTCAACAACAAAGGTGTCCACTTGAAGCCAAAAACAACTTTGATACCAAATGTAGGTTTTAACCCCATACAGAAATTACCTGCATATGAATTCTAAAATACAAAAAATAAAAAATGCGAGAGCATAACACATAAAACACATATACACAGAGATTTACCCCTGGATCCCAAAACCAGGACTATCAGCTTGATTTTTCATTATGTTCCTTTCAATGTTATAATACATATTTATACATGTCGAAGCATCCAATACCATGGACCAAAAACCATTGCGTCCAATACCATGGACTAAAAACCATCGCGTCCAAAAACATGTGCTTAAATCATGCACAAAACCATAGCTGGGTCCGCCCAACCTAACATAGGGTCCAAAACCAAAATTTTCCTGGGCACTGCTCCAAACCCCATAAAGTAGGGTTACGGGTATGCCTCAAGCCCCCTGTAAACCCCCTCTAAGCCCCTGGTTAACTACGTGGGCTAGTTGTGGAAAGAATTTAACACAACTGAACACCTATAGTTGGTAACTGGAGGAAGGAGGATGCTACTTTAGGGGAAGTAGTGGAAGTTATTATCTATAGGCATCTTGTGGGTTCACTCATGTATTTAGTGAACACACAACCGGATATGTGTTATGCAGTTAACCATCTTAGTCAAGCGATGGTTAGGTCTACAAAGATGTATTGGAAGGTGACAAAGCATGTATTGAGATATCTCAAAGGCACTACTAAGTTTGGGTTATGTTATAGACGGATAGAGGGAGTGAAGATTCAAGGCTTCACCGATGCATACTGGGCAGGTATTCCATCTGGTAGGAAGAGCACATCAGGAGGGATATTTAGTATTGGGTCAGCAACAGTTTCTTGGTATAGCAAGAAACAAAGATCGGATGCACTTAGTTCAGCAGAGACAGAGTACATGGCGGCAAGTTAGGAAACATGTGAAGCTATCTGGATGAGGAATATCTTGGTTGGTTTGTTTGGTCACCAGATAGATTTGACCATGATTTATTGTGATAATCATAGTTGTCTCAAACTCTCTGAAGATCTTTTTTTTCATGATCGGTCCAAGCATTTTCATATCTGGTATCATCATCTCAGATATTTTGTATTGAGGCAGATCTTGTTGTTAGATTATGTTCCCACAAACAGGAAAGATGCTAACATCTTGACAAAGGCATTGTCAAGATATAAATTCAAGTTTCACAGAGATAGGATTAGGGTAGTTGATAATCCCTTTATTGTTGAGAGGGAGTGTTGAGAAATGGCAACAAGAAATTCTAGTTTAATTTTTCCTTGAATTAAACTATGAATTAAATTTGAATGCTATTCTCATAGAAACTTAAAATAGTTAAATTAAGTTTATTAAACTTACTTAACTTAGGAAATTCGAGTTGGAAGTCTTTTGGAAGTCATGTATATGTTCTCCCTACTTTGTAGGAGTCCAATGTGAGTTAATTGTTAGTTGTAAAATAGAAGACTTAGTTCCATGAGTCAGTTTAGTTAAATTAGTCCTCAAATTGATTGAGAGAGCTAATAGTGAGTTATCAGTTAGTGGTGACACTAACGAACTCCACTAGTGCTGCTTTAGTTAACTGAATATTTACTCATCAGAAACTCATGCATGTCAATTCTGAGAAATACCCAGTTGAGACTAGAGCACAGGGACAATGCACTATTTCTTTTAGATTTTGCTAAGTTGTAGTGATAGTGCATGCAACCAGGAACTAATCCTTAAGGGATTTCTTTATTTTTAGAGGCTTTATTTCCCTTTAAATACAAACTATCCTTCATAGGAATTACACATTGGAATAGAGACTTGGAGAGCTTGTGAAGAGGCTAAGATTTGGCCTTGAGCTTTCTTATGAGTTGGAGATTGAATTTATTGAGTGTTAGGATTGTTCTAGAGAGAACAAGCATTATAATTTTATCTTGATTTTCCATCTTAATACAAAATAGATAGTGGGGTTTTGAGCTGTGACTTTCCCTAGATATTTATTGTGTTATGTGCCTTTGATTCTCTTCCTCTATTGATTATTGTTTGCTCAATTTTTATGGCTTACATTGTAAATAGTAGAAGTAGATTCTTGTCTCTTCCTTTATAAAATTGCATTAGCTTGTGAATCTACAGGATTTTCTACATAGAGTCTATATGCAAAAGTTATTCCACTCAGAATTTGACCTTCATGTTTTCATACCTATATTTTGGGAGGATGCCGCATCAGCCAACGTTATTCATGGAAAAGGGGCTAGCCATATGTTATTGATGTAAAAGACTCTAGAAGAGTCTATTTTGTAACTCTAGTTAAGAGTTTATTTAGTCAAACTTAACCACTAGTAGGCTATTAGGTTGTGTTATAACGGGCCACTGGGAAGAAGAGGCATTCCATTCTTTTGAAAGAATTTTGTTCCAAACTTGATAAAATATAGCCATGAGAGATAGGAGGTAGAGCACACAAAGAGGATCTATGCATTATCGCATACCATGGTCCACAAACATTACTTCTTTATATCTGCAACCATATTTCTAGACAGAGAAAGAGAGCGAAGCGGCCTCACCTTCCATCTGAGTTTTCTCCTGAAAGGGTTTCCTAGAGAGAAAATCTTGTGTATTATGTGTGTGTGAGATTATTTTTTTGTTCTCTAATTTTCTTCTTCAGTTACTTTTACATGCATGCACTAATTACAGTTAATTTTAAAGATCTAGAAATTAAATAAATTTGTAATACTGCAGAATCTCATATTTTTAATATAATGTTATCAGATCTATTGTGATGAACTGTCCAGTGGAATATCCACAGTAGTTTATAGAACATTGCTTCTAAATATGGTGGGGTTTTTCAGGAACTAAGTGGTTTCCCTCCAAAAATAGGGATCCAACATGAAATTCATCTCCAAAAATATTATCCTTTACCTAATGTGGGTATGTATAGGTTATCGATTGATGAAATGGAAGAGATCAAGAACCAAGTGAAAGAATTGTTAAACTAAGGGGTCATTCGACATAACTCTTCTCCTTGTTGTTTACATGGAGTGGTGGATCCAAAGAAGGATGACACATGGAGGATGTGCATGTGCTATCTCGTACTCAACAAGATTACAATGAAACAATTCTACCCTCTCTTATGCATAGATGATTTACTTGATCAATTGAAAAATGATGTTTATTTCACTAAATTGGATTTGCACAGTGGCTACCACCAAGTCAGAATTGTAGAACATGATGTGTGGTAGAATACATTCAAGAAATATAAAGGGTTTTTCAAGTGGTTGGTGATGCCATTTGGACTATGAAATGCTCCAACCACATTTATGAGGGTGATGATTTATATTTTTAAAAATTTTCTTAATGATTTTGTGCTTGTGTATCTTGATGATATACTTGTTTTCACTAGATATTGAGAAGATCATGTGATTCATTTAATAAGGTTCTTGCTTTTTTGCAAAAAGAAAAATTATATGTAAAAGAATACAAGTGTGAATTTGGTAATACTTCTTTGGTTTACTTAGGTCATATTGTTGGAGGAGGATAGTTGAAAATTGACCCTTCAAAAGTTGATGTGATTGTTAAGTGGCCTAAACCTACCAATGTAATAGAAGTCCATAGCTTTTTGGGTGCATTATAGTATTGTAAAAGGTTCATAGCAAACTTCTCCATCATAGCATCTGCCTTGCATGCTTTAAAAAATGTGAAGCACACCTTTCAATGGGGAGGAAAGCAATAGAATGCTTTCAATACCCTGAAAGAGAAGATTAGTACCACACCAATTTTGACCTTGCCTAACCTCGAGTAGAATTTTGAAATTAAGAAAGATACCAGTGATTACATCATGGGTTTTGTGTTGATTCAACAAAGGAAACATACAATTTTACCATTTGAAGACTTTCTCACAACAGAATTCGGGTCAAGCTAGAATCGAATCCAGTGGTTGGGTACCAATTCTGCCTCAATAGTCGGTAGTTGTATATTCAATGCAACAAAATGAACCTGCGTTAAGCATTCCCACTACACCGGCTATTGTGATGGTGTCGCAAGTACAAGTGCTACCTATTGTATGTCAACCTCTAGTCTCTTAGGTCATAATACAATAGCCTCTTGTCTCCACGACTCAACCACAACCACCGATTAGTGGCTCCTTAACTGGAACGATTCAAGCTCAAACGGGTACTATAACCCCTCATCTTGGTCAAACATCCAATATTGGACAACAACAAATGGTCTTGCAGCCATGGCTGGTGCAATATCAACAACCGCAATTCCAGCAAGCTTACCAAGGACCTGAGCAACAAAGCTTTGCAGGTAATGGGCAGCTATATATTCAAAACAGTTACCAACAATCATATTGTAATCGTTATGCCCATCAACCTTATCAAATTTATCAGCATCAAATACATTATGCTGGTATGCAAATACCCACGGCTCAGGAAATCCCATCTTATCCTTGGTATGCTTCGCCAAACTTGAATCAACAGTTGCCTTCAGTAGCAACTTTAGAATTACCAGATCTGAATCGGCTAACAAATGATCCAATTTCTTATGCCCCATGGTGGCTAGCGATTCCTCATAAACGTCCGTCAGATATTCCTAAATTCAATGGAAATCCGGGTGAAGATCCATTGAATCATGTGATGACCTTTCATCTGTAATGTTCATCCAACACTCTCAATGATGATTCGATTAGGCTTCGCCTTTTTTAGTGAACGTTAACTGGTTCGGCAGCAAAATGGTACATCAAATTGCCTAGGGCTTCATTCGATAACTTCATCACCCTTGCCACCACTTTTTTAACCCATTTTTATTTACCCATAAGGTACAAAACAAGAACGAAGCTTCTTACCAATTTTAAGCTGACGAAAATCACTCACATATTTGATCATATTCATGAGTGGCGACGTCGTCGTAGAATGGTAAAGAAATATGTTCCTGATCAGCTATTAGCTAAATGGTTTATTAAGTCATTGTTACCTTCTCTTACAAAAGATGTAGCCAAGGGAGGAGTTGTCACTGAAGAACAAGTCATTGCTCGTGCACAATATCTAGAATTGATCTATACCCAATCTGGCACGCTCTATGAAAAAATCCCTGATGCTCCTAGAACGGAGTTTTATGTTCCTCCTCCTTTTAAATAGAACAGGAACTCTCATGCCGGAGACAACGTGCTTGGTACCTCAAGTATGGAAACTATGAAGGCCTCATCAGATAAATCCCTTGTAGTTTCCAGTAAAAAAGCAAATGACAAACTTCCAACCTCGGAGGCTAATGTCGTGTCAACCAACAAAGGCAAAGAACCGAAGCAACCCGGAGGCAAGAAGAAAAGGAAAAGAAAAAAGAATAAATAGGATGATTCGTCTCTTGAAAAATCTTCTGAAAACCCTTTTGGGCAAAATAAATCTAGTCGGCCATGTCTCATATGCGATGAAGACCATTGGACGAGAGATTGTCTACATAAAGCTGAGATTAAGAAGTTCTTTAAGAGTTCAAAAACCTCAACAGTATTGACCGACCTATTTCCAAACCTAGAAACCAATCTAGTTTCTACCAAAAATGCTTCTCCATCCCAAGTGCTTATGTTGTCCATTTTGAAACAAAAAAATGATGCTTTGATATCGACAAGGAATAAAGATTACAGGAATCCACAGTTGTCGAACAATAAGGCTAAAGATCAACCTAGTAGACAACAACTTCAACCGAAGTTGCGCAACCCATCATTCCTGAGCTAATGATAAAGCCACCAAAGTGAGTAGTACACAAATGGACATTTAATCCTCATGCTCGAGCAACCCAAAATTATAATATTGTAGAGGATCTGGCCTAATTTCCATCCATAATGTCGACACTTGAAGTACTACAAAATTTCCCCTCCCAAAAGCAGGCTCTATTATCAGCAATAGGTGGGATTGACCCAGCGAATTCCAATCTTATGGCCTTTAATCATAAAGGATATGAACCTCAGTTACCAACTCAACTCACGTTCCTCATCTAGGTGAAAGCTCTCAACAAAACTACTCATCGAACAATTATTGATAACGGGCCATCTACATGCATTATGTCAATGAATTGCTAGAAAACTTTAGGCTCACCACCCTTGTCATGATCATCAACGACATTAAAAGCATTCGATGGATGAACATACACCCCGTACGGTATCTTAAGTAACTTGCAAGTTGAACTGGGGGGAAAGATAGTAGAAATTAACGTCAAAGTTATTGATGGAAACCTCGATTACAATATCCTATTGGGAAGGCACTAGATTTATGCTATGGGTGCAGTTGTGTCAACATACTTTGGAAAGATTGCATTTCCTTTTCAAGGAGGAATTACAATTTTTGATCAACAAACCTTCCTCCCCAACAATTCACAAGTTACGGGAAGCATTCCAATGATCCATGGAAGTTCTCAATCACTTCAAAATATCAGAGTAGGCCTCCTAAAAGACCCTACCTTAATGGGTACTTTTGCCTCCATTGTTCCCATCTTTCGGATTACCACGAAGATTGTTCCAGTGACCTTAATCATCCTTCAATTTTTTATTTTCTATCAAATACTCTAAATACGGTGGATTCCGAGAGAAATTTGTCGAATATCGAGGAAACTATCGCCATAAATATCTCGACCAAACAAGCTGTAGTAGAAAATATTGATGTCAGTAAATCTTGTTCTTCTTAAGAAATGGAAATATATTATGCTCTCTTTCGCAAGTTCAGAGATGTCTTTGCATGGTCATATGAATAAATTCTAGGCATTGATTCGAGTATAGTTGAACACGAAATCAAGATGTATCTAGATGTCAAACCGGTATGACAACAGCTTCGGTAGGTGCACCCGAAGAAAGCATCTACCATCAAAGTAGAAGTTGAAAATCTTTTACATGTTGGTTTCATTTACCTGGTTCCTCTAATTGATTGGGTATCAAATATTGTTCCTGTGATGAAAAAACAAGGAACGATTAGAGTGTGCGTTGATTACAGGGATGTAAATCAAGCTTGTCCAAAGGACAACTACCCTACACCCTTCATCGACCAGATAATTGACGAATGCATCAGACGCGAAATATTTTCATTCATGGATGGATTTTCTGGGTATAATCAAATTAATATCCACCCAAAGAACCAGTCGAAGACTACATTTATATGTCCGTGGGGCATATTCACGTACCGGAAGTTACCTTTTAGTTTAAAGAATGCAAGGGAAACTTTTCAAAGGGCTATGAATTATGCCTTCCATGACATTAAGAAAATCGTTCAACCATATCTCGATGATCTACCAGCTCATTCATGAAAGCGGACTGATCATCTGCAGCATTTGAGAGCTATATTTCTACGTTGCTGACACTACAAGATACGACTCAATCCACACAACTGTGTGTTATATGTTGGTTCTGGTCATTTACTTGGATTCGTAGTTTCTAAGGATGGGATTCAGATCGACCCATGTAAGGTTCAAGTGATCGTAAATATGCCTCCACGTTCAAATTTGCTTCAGATTCAGAAACTCCAAGGGAAAGCAAACTTTATGAGAAGGTTCATTCCAAATTATGTTGAACTTGCTAAGGGTTATATGCGTCTTTTGAAAAAAGAAGTGCCCTTTAATTGGGATCAGGTTGCTCAAGCTTCCTTTGATTCTCTAAAGGAATCCCTAATAAAAGTATCATTAATGTACACTCTTGACTATCAAAAAGACTGTAACCTGTATCTAGCTACGACAGATATGGACATCGCAATGGTTTTAGTTCAAGAAGACAACAAAATCGAACATCTTGTCTATTATTTAAATCAAAACTTAAATGATACAGAGAGCAAGTACTCCTATGTTGAAAAGATGGCTCTTGTAGCTGTTCAAGCAATACAGAGATTTCGACACTGTATCCTCTTTCGCAAAACAACCATTTTGTCATATTAAAACCTTATGACTTGCATTCTATCATGTCAGTTACTTGGAGGAAAATATTCGAAATGGATAGCCATTTTGCAAGAGTTTGATCTAGAATTCGTAAAATCCAAATCAAAGAAATCTTTGGTTTTCGCAGAGATACTATGTGACTACCCATCATTGTCCAACGATTCAACATCCAAAGAATCAATTGTGGATGAATCTTTGTTTCTGATATCGTCGAGCGATCCATGGTATGGAGATATAATCATCTCTCTCCAAACCCAAACATATAGGCCTAACACCGCTCGCTCAGAACAACGATGTACTCGATACCAAGCAAAAGACTACATGATCGTCGATGATACACTTTACCGTGGCAGTATCGATACAGTTCTGTGAAGGTGCCTCACCCATGAGGAGGCCAAAAAAGTCCTGAACGATTATCATTCAGGCGTAGGTGGGGAGCATCAATCTGGTAATTCTATGGTGCAAAAGATTTTACGAGCAGATTACTTCTGGCCAACAATGTTCAAAGATTGCATAACCGCAGTCAGAAGTTGCAATGCTTGTCAAATCTTCGCCCACAAAACCAGAATATCACCTGCACCTCTACATCCAATAGTTGTTGTTGGACCATTTGCCAAATGGGGCATAGATTTCATGACATGTATCCCCACCTCGGCCGGGGGGCATGGGTATATCATAGTCACAGTTGACTATCTTACAAAATGGGCCGAGGCGATGCCTACATTAAACAACAGTGGTGAAATAGCTGCTCTTTTCTTTTTTAATAATGTAGTCTCTAGATTTAGTGTTCCACAAGCTATAGTCATAGATCATGGATCACATTTCTACAATCACATGATGGTTGAATTGGTTGCCAAATTAGGACTATCCCATGATAGTTCTACTCCGTATTATCCGCAAGCTAACGGACAACTTGACGTGATCAACAGAGTCCTGAAGCGCATGCTGCAAAGGATGATTGGATTCCATAAACGGAATTGGCACCTAATCTTGTACTCAGCCTTGTGGGCATACCGGACATTGGTAAGAAATGCAACCAGATTTACACCCTTTCAGCTAGTGTATGGCCTCGAAGCGGTCTTACCAGTTCAGTGTGAAATTTTATGTCTCAAGTTCGGAGTCGATCTTCTCCCCAGAACTTCAAAGGAAGAGGCTCATTTCTTGGAATTAATCCAACTGGATGAAACCCATTGTGATGTTGCCTTGGCTAACAAAGCTCATAAGGAACTAGTCAAGGCACAATTTGACAATAATGTCAAGCCTCCTGTCTTCTCAAAAGGTGACCTGGTCTTACACTACGATCAGGAATCTGATAAATTGGGAGTAAGTAAGTTCCACTCATTGTAGATGGGTCCCTACATTGTTAAGCCTGTATTAGCAAAAGGATCCTACAAGCTAGTATATTACGATGGGATTCCACTATGGCAACCCCGAAACAGGTTGTATCTTAAGCGTTACTATGCTTGACTAAGTGTAGTAATCTCTTCATATGCTTTTGTTATGTTTTTGTTTCTATCAAGAGTGATCATTTTCATTAGGTAATCCACTTTTGCATTTGTTGTAGATGTTGCAGCTATTGGAATCATTTGTTGGATATGCTGACGGAGGTAGTCGTAGTACGCGGAACCTATCTTCTGTAGTCTGGGCCATTTTTTATCCAAGGGGTGAGTTAGTGAGTTTCAGAGGGGTATGTATTGGTCTATCAACGAACAACAACATCATTGAGTATAGCACGTTGATAGAACTTCTCTCTGATGCCATCGCACATGGCATACGCCGACTTGTTGTCAGGCTAGATTCACAACTCGTCATCCTACAACTTACTGGCGTCGATTCTGTTTGGAATCCAACTATCTATTGTATGTTCCTAAGGGTTAGGATTTTGGAAAGGCAGTTTGATTCTATTCAATATCAACACATTTCCATAAACTTAAACACATTAACTGATTCATTAGCAAATTATGTGTCAGATAGAAATTTGCAACATTTATAAAAGAAAAGAATTTCATCAACATTTGCATCAGGATCATATAACTTAACCAAAATAAAGCTCCGAAAATAAAAAATATATATAAATGTTTATAGCTTTTAAAAAATGTTCTCTGTCAAGACAAAATCAGTCATACGACCCAAAAACTCAAAAATGCAAGAAAGCACCCTAGGCTAATGGTGATGTTGATAACAAGTCACTACCTATGCAATCATACATAGGAGGCTAGTCCATCGACTCGACACGCTAGTAGTATGGCACTGTAATCTCAGAGGTAACTCGTCAGTCCTCACATCCGGAATACCAAGGGTGAGGCTCTCAATCTGATCCTACAATACTGCAAGGGTCTCGGCTACATCTAGATCGCGAAGGACAACCCTCTGTACAACCTCTCCCGCTGGAACGGCAACTACTACCCTTGGGCGCACTGCTGGTTGCACTGGTGAAATATCTGCATGAATATATGAGTTTGATTAGTCTTGATAACACGTAAAAAAACATAATAAAATTATAAAAACAATAAACAAATATATAGTCAGATCTTTTTACCTATAACACCCCACTACTCACCAGCCGGCAGCACCAAATCTGGGTCGCCCTGGAAATCCATCCCGGCATATGGATACTCGGCATAAACCATCTGCTGACGGTTGAACCACTTGAAGAAGGCATCAGAAAATGAAATCTGCAACTGACCAGCATGTCTAGCCATAAGGTCAACCCATCTCTACATCCGTGGCTCTGTCGATGCTGGCAGTCTGAGTGAAATGTACTGTGGCTACATCAGTGGGATCTTCTCCAAGGCGAAAGCAGTCAGAATAGAACCATAACCAAATTTCTTGGATCTTGCGTTCTTCACCTTGGTAAGTTGTTCTTTTATCACCAGAAGTACTACATCACACCAGTTGAATACCTTTGATTCAAGGCATTCCAAGGCATACTGCATAGAGGACTTGTTGGCCAAGTGAAGAGTCGCACTGTTAGCTAATCTAGCAAAGGTGAATAAGATAGTCCTCAAGGACTGGTCAGTGACATCTCTAATGCTGATCTTGCCATTCCTGCTCAACTGAGATCCATCTCTATAGTATCGGCGAATGTAATCCCTCATGGATTCACCCCCACGGGCGGGTCCTGATAGTGAGAGAGGGGCACCATGCCTTGATAAACTAGTCAAAAAGTAGATATCCTCAACAGTCAAAGGGATCGATTTACCTCTAATATGGAACACTTGGTTGGTAGTATCCCGCATCGAGAAGATATTGCAACAAGTTGATTTGTTGCCTCATGCTAGATATGCGAAAGAACTTGAGCAGGCCACAGTTCTGTAATGTAGTCACCATACATGGATCATGTAAGGCAATCATATCCTCTTCTTCATGCTCATGTTCACGCCATGTAACAACCATCTTGCTCGAATGAATCTCTGAAAAACAAAAAAGAGAAGAATTAGGATCCTGATTTGGGCAAAAACAGGCAAAATTTCCATGAAAAATCAGTGCATAAAATTTCCTCCTTGCACCCGTCGTACCCTAGCTGTGTACTGGATAGGATGCATACTAACTGGCCAATGGCCAACTCAATATGCATCACACCTTTCGATGTGTACTAGGTGTGATGGGGAGAGAACTAAATGTTCAAACCCTAGAGGCTCAGAAAAACGGGAAAACATGCTTAGAATTAGAAAAGGAAAGAATGCAATTGAAAAGCTCTGGGTTAGCTCCTACCTAGTCTAGACGGCAGTGAAAATAGTCCATAGAATCTCCTAGAATCAGTTGATGAAAATCAAGGGGGAAAAACACCTCCAGAGCTCCAACAATCCCAAATTTGAATGAAATGGTAAAATGAGAGGTAAAAACTACTTTTATTTTACTATTTACATAATTCAAGTAATGTATTGGCTTTTTAACTCATTTTTCAAGCATGTATGTACATTTCTAATCAGTTTGATGGAGAAATTGAACAGGTAGTACGACTTTCAAGAGAACATAATGTTAATGGTGAATTGAACAACTCTGACTATTAGCACGAGCAGGTTTACGCAAAGTTCAATCTCGTTAAAAAATAAACCTAGTAATGACCATATGTTCCCCAAGAGTTTAAACTCATTAAAAAATGAACCCACCTTCAGTAAATAACCTTTGTGATCACACTACTATTAGCTTTTGAGCCTTGGTCATGTTCTTGCCATCACCTCCACCTTTTATCCAATCATACGCCTCCACTTGATTCTTTACCCTTTTGAGGAACAACGACGATGAGTGATTCTGTTAGCCACCTTCTTTACACTATTGTCATTGAAAAGTTCCAAACCTTACCTGGAACCAACTACTACCTGAAAATATTACTCATTCCTCAAAGACAAGTCTCTTTTAAGCTCTTTTTAAACTCGTAAAATATAAAAAGATTGTCGAGCAATTGGCCTCTCCAACTTGTTAAAGTGATTGGAAGTGCCATCCCTCCTCTATATTTTAGTCTTTTTGGACCTAAGGGATCATTACACAAAAATATCGAGTGCTTGTCTTTTTCGGCTCATTAAAGTGATCGAAAAAGTCATCCCTTTCATATTATTTTATACTTTTTCGAGCTTAAGGGATTATACTACGAAAAAGGATTACCGAAGTTTCCTTTCCTTCTCTTTTCAGACTCTCTAAAACTAAAGAGGACTGAGTTATCTTTGTTGTTAAACTCATTAAGAGAATATTGACGAACTTGTCCATTACAGACAAGAGCGAGTTTCACTGTCACTAGGCTCACTAA
The DNA here is from genome assembly GCA_000404065.3 of Pinus taeda. Taxonomy (NCBI): domain Eukaryota; kingdom Viridiplantae; phylum Streptophyta; class Pinopsida; order Pinales; family Pinaceae; genus Pinus; species Pinus taeda. The sequence continues at coordinate 1,147 of APFE031492309.1, read as the reverse complement.
AACATAGTGACAGGTTTACCCAAAGGGAAAATTATAGAACAAGCATATGTTATCCTCCTCAAGCTTGACAAAAATAAACAGGTACTGGTCAAAAATGATTGGGAAAAAATTGGGAAGAAAATTTGAAGAACTTCATTGGTAGTAGGTCGCTCTTGAACATTACACTTTCACTCCATCACCATGATTGAGTCGGGTTGCGTTATTCTGTTCACCAGTCATATCACCATTGGTCCTTTGTACCATCTGTTTTTGGGGTTAACACTACTAATCCATTGTCAGTGTCACCAATATCTTCCAGATAAATCACTTAGAGAATTCACCAACCCAGCTTACGCCTCATCCACTACAATACCTTCATGCTCCATTCTTTCATGACCGCCACCCTGAACCTTGTATCAACAAATCGTTTTCACCTCCACAAAATCATTTTCTCCATTCTATATCATAGATATACGATTCATTAAGGCCCTCCTATAACGGGTAACTTCTTGTCGACATTAGCTCATTATCCAAGAAGTCGACTTAGGAACAACCCTTTCAGTACTTTGAAACTTGCATGCCTCAATGGCAAGTTTCTCACTTCCAACAATAGGTTTACATCAATGGCCTTTGATCAAAAGATTTTACATGGTGTTCTACCTCGACTCATGTATTCACACCACACGAATTGTATTGTAGTACCTTGAGGGTCATCATCATTATCGGTAATTCCTCTCACACCTGTTAATGGCTTACATCATTGGCTGGTAATCATGCGATGTCTTTCCCAGTTCGACATCAGAACATCTTTTCACATGGATCGACTTGTACTTTGGGTGAAGATTGAACGAGTTTGAAGACCCTAGATCTAGTTTCATCCATCGAGGCTGTGATATATTCAGGAAAAATAAAGACATCAAATGTACATCATAACTGCACATATAATCATCCAAGACAAGGGATGATGATGTAGGAATTTACAGGGTAAGTTCCTCAGACAGAACACCAGAAGGACACCGCTCACAAACAGATCACAGATCAATACACCAGTATTTTGACGTGGTTAAAACCCTCAGAGATGGAAACAGTCCACGGCCTGTGCCAACGTGGCTACTACAGGCAATTTATTAATAAAAGAATGAAAATTTACATAAGCTTCTCTCATGCA
>APFE031492303.1:0-14571 GCA_000404065.3 Pinus taeda | reverse complement strand
AGCTTGATATGCAAAGCTGAGGTTTAAGACTTGCAAAGGAGGTATGTATGAGTGGTGATAGACTCATATTGATTACAGAAAGTCATGGTGACAATTTTTCGTGTAACAAAATCCTTCCCCCTCTCAAGCATTTTCTTATAAAGGTTTTGTGCTTTCTCATCCATCCCCAAAGGTAGCTCAGTGTCAGGTGACTCCTAGGTTTTTTCAGGTCGAAAAATCCGAGGAAGTTCCCTCTATATAAATCTCTCACCCTGGTCTCGAGAACCTCCATCAGATCTATGCAGAGTCAACCGAAATTTATCATTTTAATGGTTTATGGCCCCACTCAGCTCATATTTTCCAATGGATCCATTCGTCATGGACCAAGAATTACAATGTTATGTTTTATTCCAAAGGTTTCTTCATCGTGGTGTTTGTTGAATCAAAATATTAACATAAAGTTTTATATGAAGGGCCCTTGTTTTGGGGAAATTATGGATTGTTCCTAACCCCATGGTTTCCAAATTTCAACCCTTCTACATCAACCATTACCAAGTTGCCAATATGGGTTTGGCTTCCTAATCTACCTGCTCACTTGTGGAGTTCCTCAGTCTTTCAGCGCGTTGGAAACTCCTTGGGTCATTTCCTTGTAATTGATTCTTCTCATGGATAGCTTGCCATCTACACCTATGATAGATTGTGTGTTGAAATTTATATCATTAAAGGGATCCTCGACCAAATCAATTTAAAAATAGGTGACTTTCATTGGACCCAGGTTTTGGACTATGAGAATAATGATTTTCACTATCCGATTTGTCAACAAACATGTCATTTACAAAACTCTTTTCCTTTGTTTAAATCTCACAAGAAACACAATAGTTTAAATTACAGAGCCTAAAGATAGAAGCCCTATGACCCACCTCCTATGGAGGACGACGCTTCCTTTGATGGACAAGGTCCAAAGTTCATATGCTCAAGAGTCTCTTAAGGATCCTACTGTGATCCATGCTTCTTCGACAAGCACAAAGATAGTGAATACCAATGCTTCTTTAGGTGCATTGAAGTGATCTCATGAATCAGCTTCTTCAAACTCTTACAAGGATTTCCCTTTAGCACACAATGATAATATTCAATTTGCCTTGATAAACCCGCCTTTGGAAGGTTGGGTCAAGGTATCGAAAAAGAAAGGTCGATCCAAGGATTTGCCCCAATTGAGATGATTCTCGTTTGTAATTGTTTCTTTATGTCTCTCTTTCTATTCCCAATCTAATACATCTCAATGATGTTCCTGTTAGTATATGGCATACAATTCCAAGAAAAGAGTCATGATTGTATATGATGTATTTTATTTTTGATCGATCAATATAATTCACTTAAAAAAAAAAAAAAAAACATACCTTTTAAAACCTTGTTTTGGAGTGTGTCCTTCTAGTCGACCTTTATTCCAGTGCATCTCTACAATTTCATCCCTTATGAGTCTAAACTTTTAGTTTTTAGTACTCTCATATTTCTTCCCTACAATCTCATAGGTTTAATCAAAATTTGATGTGTCAAGTGAAAAAAAAAATTCATAAGTACAACGTTATATATTCCATATGAGGAATATACATATACTGCTAATATTATCAACATTTTTCATGTCACTTATGTGAATTGAACCTAGGTGGGGAGAATTCCATTCCTTCCTCCCAACCACCTGGGATAACATCAATTGACATATCAAGTGAAAGTTATGATAACTTACCCTAAAATTGTTGATTTTTTTGGGCCCTTCCCAAGAGCGAAATATTATAGTATGCCATGTATCCAATTTGTCAAATATGATTATGAAATTTCTACCCGAGGTACTTTCATATATTTTCTTAGATCCCTAAAATTTCATATTCCAAAACTCTTGTGGAACAAGTTACAATGAACCTACCATGATGATTGGTTTAAAAATTTATTTTAGGATCAATCACAAACCCTAGTTTCCACATTGTATATCTCCAAGATTATTGCAAACCAAAATCTAAAATTTTGAATTCCTCTAGTTTGATAACTTTCATCACTATCCTAAAAATTTCACAGTCTAAAACTCCCAAAAAAAATTGTTATAGCAAAAATTCCAAGGTGACTTGTTTGAAACTAAATTTAGGGACAATCACAAACACTAACTTCCATAGGTTATATCTTTGAAATTATAGTGAATAAAAACTTGAATTTTCAACCATAGGTACTTAGACATTTCTCCTTAGTCTCCTACAAATTTAATTGTCTAAACCTTCCCTAAAAAAAACTTATAGCGAAAATTCAAAATGACTCGTTTGAAATTAAATTCAAGACCATTCACAACCCTAATTGCCATAAGGTATATCTACAAAAATATAATGAAACATAATTTAAAATTTTGATGACTTGTATTTCGACATGTTTCTTCATACTCCTTGAAATTTTACTATCAAAGATTCCTAAAAATAAAGTTATAACAAAAATTCCAAGATGTCACATTTGGAGTAGAAAAATCTTAGGACCATAGCTTTAATACCAATTATTGTGATCCAAATATATAGAAAAGTAGAAATACACATTTTGTACACTAGTGTGAGTGTCGAGCACCACGCCAAGATAGATAAAAGAGATAAGCTACATAATAACTCCTTAAAGAATAGGAGAACCTCCTCCAAATACCATAATACAATCATGCATCAAAATCATGTGTCTCCAATAATGATTACATGATCCCTATATATACATATTCACACATTGCACATGTGATCTCTTTATTATTAGGATGACCCTATTACACATTACATGCACATTTAACCCCATATATGTCCCCTTTGGGTCATATCATATACATTAATTACATGTATGCTCCCCTTGGGATCATATCATGCATAGAACTGAGTTGCCCCAAAACCACATACCTAAATTAAGAATTGAATCCCTATCTTTGGTAATATCAAACTCAACAACAAAGGAACCCTTCACCAAGGAGTGGATGAAGAATTCCCTTTGAATCACTAAAATCCAATATTTCAAGATCTAGTCATGAGATCTACTAGTTGATGTGAAAGCCCATTAAAATGCATAATATGTGTTAACCACTTTATTTGTTAATTATGGCCCATTTATTTACCATCCGTACATTACATTGTTCCCTTGGGTACCTCCCTTTGTACCCCATATTATCCCCCCTAGGTATACTACACCATTCACCTACACACATAAAGTAACTGTGAGGTTTGGGTTTACATACTTCACGCAATGGGGCCATAATTTAATGTTTTGTAGGTTGGATCCCACATTGGGGGCGTGGAAAAAGAATCAGGGACTGCAAATGATTCCTCATCTTTAGGGCACTGACATTCTTATTTGGCATGCAACCCTCACCGTTCTGCACAATTTCTCCTATTATTGTAGTTATCATCTTGTTAATGATCAACAAAATGTTCTCAGGTCAAAATTTGACAAACATCGTGCCTTCTCTCTCCCTTATGTCCTCCTTAATGAAGCCCCTATTGAAATTTATGATATCTAACAAATGGATATGACCTCTCAGTGCTCTCTAATCGTCTTCTACAACTATCTATCAAGACAAATTCCAGAGAAGGGTGGGTTATGAATTCCCACGACCACTTATTTTCTTAGAAATGAAGTTTCATGTGCGTCAATCCTTAGTTTAGAGTCTCCAATTGTTAGCAACTTTACCTTGTTTGGACACCTTGATTCAACATCCACATGCAACCTCATGTCTTTGAATGGACTATCCGCCATTGTCTTTTCCCTTAATGGGGATTCCAATGCTCTATATGTAAATGCCCTCAAGATTTTGGACGATCCCTCTTTCAAGAATGTTCAAGATCTTGTGCATAATAGAATGTATTCTACAGAGAGAAAGTTGGTAGATGTGAAGGGTAGGCATGCATATAGATTGATCCACAAAACCCTTAGATATGCTAATAAACCTAGTGATCATGGGAAGTCTAGGTGGAAGAAGGTCGACTTGTAGGTTCCAAAAGGAAGAATCATTAGGCTCCTTAAGGTTGGAATGCATGCAGGGCATGTGGGGGTTGAATCCTTCATCCAAGGCAACTATGGAGGAAATAATGGAGGTTGAGATGAGGATAGGTCTACACTGGTAGTGGCCATGGCATTGGTGGCTGCGGTAACAACAGAAGCCTACTACCCTGCAATTTCATGATCAAGCACCCTTGAACCTCAGATCCTCAATTTTATTTTCAAATATTTATCAAACCTCTTTCTAGACATTCAGTGCTTCTTGGGGTCTTCCCCACAAATTTGGTATGGAACCTAAATCTCTCCCTAGAGCTACAACTAGATATTCTCTCTAGCATGCAACACTTACTTTTTAAAGGTAAGTAGTTGGACAATTCTTCCCCTCTTTCAATCTATAATATTGGTAAATATTTTATTGTCTTCATGGCCCTTTGTTTACAAGGGGGGGTTGGGGGGAAACCTTCCCCCTCTTGAGCATTTTCTTATAAAGATGTTGTGCTTTCTCATCCATACCCAAAGGTAGCTCAGTCTCAAGTGACTCCTAGGTCATTTCAGGTCGAAAAATCCGAGGAAGTTCCCTCTATATAAATCTCTCACCTTGGTCTCAAGAACCTCCATAGGATCTATGCAGAGTCAACCCTAATTTATCATTTTAATGGTTTATGGCCCCACTCAGCTGATATTTTCCAATGGATCCATTCTTCATGGACCAAGAATTGCAATGTTATGTTTTATTCTAAAGGTTCCTTCATCATGGTGTTTGTTGAATTAAAATATTAACATAAAATTTTATATGAAGGGCCCTTGTTTTGGGGAAATTATGGATTGTTCCTAACCCCATGGTTTCCAAATTTCAACCCTTCTACAACAACCTTTACCAAGTTGCCAATATGGGTTTGGCTTCCTAATCTGCCTGCTCACTTGTGGAATTCCTTAGTCTTTCAGCGCAATGTAAACTCCTTGAGTCGTTTCCTTGCAATTGATTCTTCTCGTGGGTAGCTTGCCATCTACACCTATGATAGATTACGTGTTGAAATTTATATCATTAAAGGGATCCTCGACCAAATCAATTTAAAAATAGGTGACTTTCATTGGACCCAGGCTTTGGACTATGAGAACAATGATTTTCACTATCGGATTTGTCAACAAACATGTTATTTACAAAACTCTTTTCCTTTGTTTAAATCTCACAAGAGACACAATAGTTTAAATTACAGAGCCTAAAGATAGAAGCCCTATGACCCACCTCCTATGGAGGACAACGCTTCCTTTGTTTTGGATAAGGATGATGAAATGCATTTGGTGGACAAGATCCAGAGTTCATATGCTCAAGAGTCTCTTGAGGATCCTACAGTGATCCATGCTCCTTTGACAAGCACAAAGATAGTGAATATCAATGCTTCTTTAGGTGCATTGAAGTGATTTCATGAGTCAGCTTCTTCAAACTCTTACAAGGATTTCCCTTTAGCACACAATGATAATATTCAATTTGCCTTGATAAAACCACCTTTGGAAGGTTGGGTCAGGGTATCGAAAAAGAAAGGTCGATCCAAGGATTTGCCCCAATTGAGATGATTCTCGTTTGTAATTGTTTCTTTATGTCTCTCTTTCTATTCCCAATCTAATACATCTCAATGATGTTCATGTTAGTATATGGCATACAACTCCAAGAAAAGAGTCATGATTGTATATGATGTATTTTATTTTTGATCGATCAATATAATTCACTTTAAACAAAAAAATATACCTTTTAAAACCTTGATTTAGAGTGTGTCCTTCTAGTCGACCTTTATTCTAGTGCATCTCTACAATTTCATCCCTTATGAGTCTAAACTTTTAGTTTTTAGTACTCTCATATGTCTTCCCTACAATTTCATAGGTTTAATCAAAATTTGATGTGTCAAGTGAAAGTTTTTTTTCACAAGTACAACGCTATATATTCCATATGAGGAATATACATATACTGCTAATATTATCAACATTTTTCATGTCACTTATGTGAATTGAACATAGGTGGGGAGAATTCCATTCCTTCCTCCCAAGCACCCGGGATAACCCCAATTGACATGTCAAGTGAACGTTATGATAACTTACCCTAAAATTGTTGATTTTTTTGGGCCCTTCCCAAGAGCGAAATAGTATAGTATGCCATGTATCCAATTTGTCAAATATGATTATGAAATTTCTACCGGAGTTACTTTCATATATTTTCTCAGATCCCTAAAATTTCATTCTCCAAAACTCCTGTGGAACAAGTTACAGTGAACCTACCATGATGATTAGTTTAAAAACTGATTTTAGGATCAATCACAAACCCTAGTTTCCACATTGTATATCTCCAAGATTATTGCAAACCAAAATCTAAAATTTTGAATCCCTCTAGTTTGATAACTTTCATCACTATCCTAAAAATTTCACAGTCTAAAACTCCCAAAAAAATTTGTTATAGCAAAAATTCCAAGGTGACTTGTTTGAAACTAAATTTAGGGACAATCACAAACACTAACTTCCATAGGTTTTATCTTTGAAATTATAGTGAAAAAAAATTTGAATTTTCAACCATAGGTACTTAGACATTTCTCCTTAGTCTCCTACAAATTTAATTGTCTAAACCTTCCCTGAAAAAACTTATAACGAAAATTCAAAATGACTTGTTTGAAATTAAATTCAAGACCATTCACAACCCTAATTGCCATAAGGTATATCTACAAAAATATAATGAAACATAATTTAAAATTTTGATGACTTGTATTTCGACATGTTTCTTCATACTCCTCGAAATTTTACTATCAAAAGATTCCCAAAAAGAAAGTTATAACAAAAATTCCAAGATGTCTCATTTGGAGTAGCAAAATCTTACGACCATAGCTTTAATACCAATTATTATGATCCAAATACGTAGAAAAGTAGAAGTACACACTTTGTACACTAGTGTTAGTGTCAAGCACCATGCCAAGATAGATAAAAGAGATAAGCTACATAATAACTCCTTAAAGAATAGGAGAACCTCCTCCAAATACCATAATACAATCATGCATCGAAATCACGTGTCTCCAAAAATGATTACATGATCCCTATATATACATATTCACACATTACACATGTGATCTCTTTATTATTAGGATGACCCTATTACATATTACATGCACATTTAACCTCATATATGTCCCCCTTGGGTCATATCATATACATTAATTACATATATGCTCCCCTTGGGGTCATATCATGCATAGAACTGAGTTGCCCCAAAACCACATACCTAAATTAAGAATTGAATCCCTATCTTTGGTAATATCAAACTCGACAACAAAGGAACCCTTCACCAAGGAGTGGATGAAGAATTCCCTTTGAATCACTAAAATCCAATATTTCAAGATCCAGTCATGAGATCTACTAGTTGATGTGAAAACCCATTAAAATGACAAACCAAGCTAGTGGAGTTAAGAGATTTCACTTATTCTTCAGCATCAAGTCTATTGGGAATAAAAAAAGGTAGGGGCTTTGTGCATCAAAAAGGGGGAAGGTGAGGAATCAGAATAAAGCTCTTTTTGCATAACATCTTTGATTAAAAAATCATTAGGGACATCTCCTTTAAGAACAAATATGAACAACATGCTAGAATTTTCTGGCACACTCGAGGAAGACCACAACTTAGCTTAACTATTGAGAAAGACATAAACCTCATTGGTGCCATGAATAAGTGCTCAAATTATTCAAATTGTTGGTTGAGTGTAAATAACTTACATGTTTGAAAAATGAACCTCTAAAATTAAACTCTAACCATGATCACTAGGAATAGAAAAAGCTGCATCCTACTTAACTCATAACTTTATAATTAAAAAATTATTATATAAAAAAGCTTCCATAAAATTTAGTGTTAGCATCTTTGAGATATCAAAACCTTTACCAACTTAATTCCAAAATTAAATTCGATCGTTCCACGCGTGGAAAACGTATATATCTTTTTTTGGAAGCCACCGCTTTTAGCAATCCAGAACACTCTTGAAAGGACAGTTCCTAAGGTGGAAAATATATAATTGTGTCCAGCCAAGACAACATCTCTCTTAAGTCAACATCAAACTCCTAAAGAGAAGCATTTGACATTAAAGTCTGAGAGAATGCTTTTCCTAGGATTGCGGATACAGTTTCAAGAAATTTTTTAATATTTTTTTAACGATACAAACTTTAGGTATTTATAAATGCTTTTCCTTTTTCAAAGTAGAGTCCCATCTCCTAGTACATTTTACACTATTTTATATTTTATTTTCTACATATATTTTAAATGGTTCTAATAAAAAATTAAAATTTTAAACATTATCTATTTATTAAAAAAAAATATTTTTTATTTATTATTCTAAATTAATAATAATAGTTATATTATGTATTCCATTTTATTTAATATTATAATATAATGTTGGTAGGAGTGAATTTAAATATTTTAATTTTTTTATTATTTTATCCAATAAATATTTAAAAAAATTATTATAAAAAAATAAAAATAAAATATATTAATATTTACACATACAAAAAAATATTGATGATGGGTTATTTTAAAAGATGAAACCACAGTGGAACATGGTGGTACTTAAATGATAAAATGGGCTATTTTAAAATAGAGTTCAGTCTATAGTGTAAAAAATGTATTTTATTTTGTTGTAATATTTTTATTTTTCATATCTTTTACATATATAATGGGATAATATACAATAACTAAATCTTTTATTATCTCAATTTGGTGTGGGGTGTATTTTATTTTGTTTTAATATTTTATTTTGTATTTTTCACATATATAATGGGATAATATACAACTAAATCTTTTATTACTTCAATTTGATGTGGGGTTTTATGTATCTTTAGGTTGGGGTAGTTGAACCTTAGTCGCTCAAACCCTGGTTCATGCCTCCTTTCATGCGATTTGCCTCAATTTTTCTTCATTGTGCCACTATGGATGTTGGTTCATGGTGCCTTTTCTGCAGTGTGTTGACAATGCATTTTTTGGGTTTCGGCAGGTTTTGCTGCTGTGAGTGCTCCTGCTCTAGGGCTTGTTTGCTCAGGGTCTCAGTATCGTCGCCTTGTCTTTTACTGTAGTCATTCGTGGCCCTCCTGTTGTCGTGTCTACGGTTGTGGATCTTGTGGATGTTGTCAGTTGTTTTGGGCCTTTCGAACCTCCTTATTGTTGCCTAGTTATGGGCTATTCTTGCATGGATTTCAGGGTGGCTTGGACTCCTATCTATGCTTCCGATGTTTTCACTGATTTTGCCACCGTCATTCTCCGTTTGGTTCTCTCTCTAGCAACATTTCTTTGATGTGGCTACAATTCTATTCATGCTCGCATGTGTCGGGGTCACTACTGTTGGGTAGCTGGTTCCTTCTCATGGTTCTATTCAGTGTTGGCTTTGCCCTCCTTTGCCTTATCGCTGTCACGGGAGCCCCCTCTTTTGGGGTTGTGTTTGTTGTGGTTTGCATTGCATTTTGCCATGGGTTCTTTTGGGTTCTTCACACTAGTTTTTTGATGGCCCATTTCAGGACTTGATGTTTGGGTTATCTGGGTGGATAGTGCCCAGTTTAAAGGTTTATTATAGGTAGTCCTTGTCGAGGTCACGTGCTTTTGTAACACCTATGTGTCTTGGCCCTGCTTGTGGGCTTGCTTGTGGGCTGACTACCATCTTTAGGAGTTTTTTGCCCTTATAATTTTTGCTCCCATTTGGGGTATTAAGGGGGCTTGCGTGTCCCTTTTGGGGCTTAGGGTTCATTTGTGCAGTCCTTAGGGTTTTCATATTAGGCTGAAATGTTTAGCTTTTCTCCATGGCTTTCTTGCTCGCTCATTTAGGCTTCTTTGGCTAGCACATAGTCAATAATTTCTTAAATGATAATTTTTTATTAAGTCTCCTCAGACCAAGCATATTATATCTTTTGTAACTGGTCTCCTCATACTAAATACAATGTACAATTAATGTTACTATTAATGTTGGCAACCTGAATAAGGTATAATAGAATATTTTCAATGTATCTTGATTTGAATATATATATATATTATATATATATATTTTTTTCTAAAAAAATTAATATTAATGAAATTATAGAAACATGTTTATGTTAAAAGTGTTTTTAATTATTGATAGAAATATATCTTAGAAAAAATCATATATATTTTAAATATTTGTTATTAATAAATTTTTATTTTTCAAATCAGATTTAAAATAATAAATTTTTTTTAAAAAATCAAAAAATACAAATGATAATTTGTTTTTCATTAATAAATCACATTTTTTTCATTTCCCAATAATAATTATATCCTCCATAATTATCATTCATTAAATTTAAAATTTAATTTATTACATTTTAAAAGAATTAAGTTTTCGTTACATGTTATTATAGTTATAACTTAAATATATTTAATGGTTTTTATTACCTTGTAAATATCAATGATATTATAAATATTCAGAAAATTACACTATAAAATTTATTATGAATATTAAAAATATTACATTATATAATTAATATTATTACACTTTTTTCACAACATTTTTAAATTAGAGTAGCTATACCTTTTTAAGTGGAAATATTTTTTTCCCTACTTTGTCGTAGTGTAAGTTCCACAATTCTTTTGTTTGGCCATATTTTGGTATTATCACTTCGATGTTTTTATAAAGCTTATTTTTATTTTTATATATTCTTTATTTTTAAAACTAACAACATTATAAAGATAATTTTTATCTTTTAATTCAAATTACTATAGTCCATTTTTATCTTGTTTTTAATTTGATTGTATATTATAATTTTTGTTATATTGTTTTTTATTTTCTGATATCATTATACTTTGTTTGTTATACGTTAGTTGTGATAATTATAATAATATTATTAAAAGAAGTTGATGTTATAATCTTTTACTATTCTAATATTTTATTATTTTAAATTTTAATATGAAATTTAAAATAATATTTTATTATTTGATTTTTATTTTATTTAATTAAAATATTTAATTTTATAATAAAAGTTTTTTTTATTTTAAAACAATGAGGAAATTTATTATTAATTTAGTTGTCAAACTAATAATAAATATATTAATAAACTTATATAATAAATATTTTATCCCAATATATTTAATACTATATGGCAGAATGGTCTACCATGCGGGTCTGATAGCGGGTTAGGTGATTTTTTATTATTTATTGACTTCTCACAACGGGCCTGTTGGTGGATGATTATTGTTGTTTTGTGGTTTATCGCCCGTTATTTCTGCAACTCCGTCTCTTCTGCAGCCTGCCTTCCCCTAGACATACGACGGTCAGGTAATACAGTCGATTACCATGGTTGAAGAAGACCTCGTGGATTACGAGGAGGACCCCATGCCTGAACAAGAGATTTGGGCGCATCAGAGTGGCCCAGACATGGACCCCTAGCAGAATAAATCGCATCGGAAGACAGTTGCTGCTCTGACGCCGCAACACTCGCCCTCCTTCGAAAAATGGCAACCCACTGCTGTCAATGTTGAAGACTTACCTGGATTGGAATTCCCCCGCCCCCCCCCCAACCTCTCCGGCCACTCTAAATCTCCTTGGCACCAGTTTGCAGGCTCCACCCTCCTTTGACTCCCCCTTGCCATATCCCCCATAGAAGCCCCTACCTCTGAACCATATCTTTGGCTCCGGTTGGCCCTTCCAATCTCCCACATCTTTCTTAGTCCTACATTCAAACAGGCTCATGCAGCTTCAACCCCCATTCCCCGATTCGATCTGGCTGCTTCAGCTCTCCCATACCGAATTCTCGACCTGCATTATCAGCCCAGCATAGCTCCTCGAAACCGTGCAGAAGCTTGCTCTGAGAATACCCCACGAGCCGGCGCACGGACAAACCCAAAAAGGGCCAGTGCCTCAGAGCGGTGGATACTGACATAAATGTGACATTTGGGGAAGACGTTCATATGGCAGACGCCATGGACACGACGAGGAAAGTTCTTGCTAGTCGTGTACGAGGCAGGAACTATACAATGGAGCGACTGCGTCAATGGACCATGGAGATATGGGGTTCTCTATTGAAAGATCTACCTGTGATTAGGGTTTTGGCTAGAGGATCGTTTGCCCTCCGCTTTCATAGGGAGGAGTACACGAATTGGATATTATCGCGTTACTGGCATATCGAACTTGCTCCTGTATTGTTGAAGAGATGGGATCCACTTTTCGATCCGGAGCGTGAACAGCTGGGTGCAGGGTCTATTTGGGTCAGACTACCTAGTTTTCCCATGCAGTTTTGGACTCCTCCGGTTTTCAAGCGTATTGGAGATGCTCTAGGGACATACCTTGAGCATGACCAGTCCTACAAAAAGACTGGCATTATGACAATGACGAGGATTTTGGCACATCTTGACACCAGGGAAGGGCTTGAGGAAAAAATCACTCTACATAGGAAACACTTCTTGCGGAAACAACTCCTGGACTATGAGGGAGTCCCATTTCGCTGTAGGAGGTGCCACAAAGTGGGTCACCTATACAAGGATTTCCCATTGCTTTCTTCGGTGACTACAGAGACCCCTTGGGGGACCAAGCAACAAAACTCTGAAGAGTTGAATAAGGGAGATCAGAAACAAGAACAGGCACCATCTGAGGCCGCGGTGGGCGCTACACAAAAGGCAAAAAATCGGCGAAAAGCTCCGACCTCACCTCCACGGACTCGCTCCAAATTCGCTGTGGAAGCGCCTCCTCTCCCGGGTAATGGTTATATCCCCATAACCTCTGTACTTTTTTCAGATGCTATGTTTACTTCTATACAAACGTCTCTGCATCCCCCCTCCTCTGCACATTGCTCTATCCCTTCCATCCCTTGCTCCATCATTCCTCCGCCCCCCACTTTCTCAACTACACCTACCTCCTTGAGGGAATTTACCACTCCCCCATCACATACTTCCTCCCCTTCTGGGACAAGTTCCCATCCCTACAACCTCTGATCCAGAGCTTGACCTAAGACTCCTCGTCTAGGATTAGGCCTTTCCCCTGGTCGGACCAAGAATTATAAACCCATTAGAGGGCGACCATCCAATATCAAATCAGCCATCAAGATGGCAGTGGCTGATGTAGCGAGGGGCCGTCAATACACCATTGAAAGGGCACCTAGAGCCATTGATCCCTCTTCCCCTGTCTCCCCATGATATGGCTCTCCTACAACTGCAGGGGATTAGCCAACCCCAAAAAGAGATTGGCTCTCAAGCATATTTTACATGGCTCCAATTGTGACATACTTTTCTTACAAGAAACCCTTAGCAACTCTGATCTCATTACCAGAACCCTTCTCTCTATCCTACCAGGCTGGGTTTTTCAGGGCATGGATGCTATTGGCAGATCCGGAGGCCTAGCTATAGGCTTTAACCCTAAAGTTATCAAGCATATCTCCTCCTGGGGCGGTTTTGGATTCATTGGAATGGATATTTTTGTGAGTGAGCTTGGGTACCAGATAAAAGTGATTAACATATATGCCCCGAATCAGAACAGAATGGAGTTTTGGCACAACTTGTTGGAACATAATATTGTCTTTAGCACCACCATTAATGGGGGGACTTAAATTTTTCTTTGGGAATGGAGGAATCCTGGAGACATTATTCACAGATTGACCCTATATTGGATCAGATGAACACTCTACTGGAAACTTTCAAACTTGTAGATGTTCCTATGAACAAGAAATTGCCCACATGGCATAACAGGAGGACGGGTGAAGCTGTCGTGGGTCGAAGATTAGGCCGTTTCTTGATCCATGAAGATCTCCTCTATAACCTACCCATATATAGACAATGGGTGATCCGGATTTAAACAGGAACGCAATAGATTACAGAGATAACCATAAATACAGAGATGCGATAACCATAAATAAAGAGATAGCGGAAATAACACTTCATTTCATTAATGGAAAATACCGAAATATGCTTACAACCAGAATTGGAAATAAACCAGCTAGGACGATGGTAGCTTATCTCTGAGAAGAGATGTGCGGCTACATGTCTCTGAACTGTTCCGAACTTGTGTTACAATGAGGCTCGAAGGCCTATTTATTATTGCGAAACAATGGAAACCCTTCACATTCCAAAACCGACCCTTAGAAGATGAAACGCCAAATTGTGGGCCCCGTTTTGGGTAAATTGGTACATCAATTTCCCGGGGTCGTAACTTTGGCATACGATCTTCGTTTGACGCGTATGATAGCTCGTTAGAAAGATCTATCCGAGAACTACCATTGTTGGAACGGCCAACATTGCATAGACCCATGTTGCCCCCGGATTCCCCAAAAAACGTCGTTTAGGGCCTCAAAACGGCTCCGGAAGTTCAGGACCCGAAAAACTGCTAAAAATAGTAAGTTGTGCTACAATTAAGGAAACTGAAAAATGCTGAAAGAGACATGTGGGGGTCCAAATGGGATAGGTGGTGGCCACCAACATCCACCTGGATCATTCCTCCCCCCTTAGGAAGCAATGGTCCCCATTGCGTTGAGTTCCTCCATCTGCTGAACTTGTCCTGCAATCTCTGGTGTGTCCACTAATGGTGGGAAACATGGTCGATGACGGTCCACATTGAACACTTGGTGTAGGCGAAGGAATGGAAGAAT
>APFE031492300.1:88217-99738 GCA_000404065.3 Pinus taeda | reverse complement strand
ATGCATATTTTCTAAGGAATGGTCCAAAATTCAACGGAGAAGATTTGAGTTTAACTTTGAAGCATATATCAGATTTCTGTGATTTTATTGAGCTTCTTAGAGTTAAACATGAGGACGTTTGCATTATGTTGTTCTATGATACATTTCAAGGGAAATGTAAACGGTGGATTGAAAGTTTTCCTGCCAAATCCATTAAGTCATATGAAGACTTTTGGTTTATGTTTTTGGAGGAATGGATAGATAGATCAGAGGTGGTGGCAAAATCTCCTTCAATTCAAGGTTTCAAACAATGGAATAATGATCATAGTAATGGAAAAAGAGATGAAAACTTTTCTTTGTCCTTGTCCTCGTATCTAAAATCATTTGAGTGTAAGGCAGAGGATAAGATGAAATTTTTGAATGATGTTGCTAAGGACATTGAGAAAGACATTGAAGGTCTACAAGGTCAAATTCAATCACATAGTCTTCATGGTCATGATCATTCTTTTCAAAAGGTTTTTATGTCAGAACACAAGGAGAGAGTGTTGCTTCCTTTCTCTTTTACAATTGAGGAAGAGTACACTGTTGTTGAAGATCAATTTGCACAACTAGAAAGTTACAAGAATATTCAAGCTGATCATGTATTCTGGGATCCTATAGCTAAATACATGGAAGAGTTTTACTCTCCAATGTTTCAGTTTCTCTTCGAAGAACAGAGGCAATTTCAGTGGAAGTGGTCATCACAATATCATAACGGCTCTGAACTCCAATGCAGTCAAAAAACTCAAATATCAGATAAGACAAATGATTGGCTACATTGGAAATTTCACATTGATTGAGCTGAAAGAAATTTGAAATGGATAGGGTAGGTAGGTAGGAATATGCAAATAAGCTCAAGGTTGATTGAACATTTTTTTTTTAGATATAGAATTCTTTTTCATACAGTGATCATCAAGTTCAAGCCCGAGGTGAAGGCTCAAGAAGCTTAAAGAGGATGCTTGTCAAATAAATTTCTATTTACAATAATGGATAAGGCACTGGACCTGCGAGTTCTTAGTGTACCACAAGGGCACACTATCCCAAGTGGAGCCACTGTTATACTGAAAAGATTTCAAAAGAAAAGGGTAAGGTAAGGGAGAATTGGCCTTTGTTATTCTCAAGTTCCTTTCATGCATAAGAAGCACTTGGCAAACTCAGGGTCAGCATACATCAGAGTTCTTTGAAGGCTCAAGCAAGGCATGTAAGTTTTGAGCAACTTCATGGTAGATGGAAAGGCCATTTCAAGCAAAGGAAAGATCAAGAGAGTTGAATTGGCATTAAAACTGTGTTTTGGTGATTACACAGCAGTTTCGTAGCGCGCGCTACGAAACTGCTGAAGATAATGCCTAATGCACAACAGTTTCGTAGCGCGCTACGAAACTGCTGTAGCTTCATATTTTGATATAGTTGACAAGTTTTGAGGAACAAAAGGGTAACCTTTTTAAAAGGGAGTTTCTGAATAAGGATCATTCACACAACACAAACATCTAGCAAGGGCAGAAAGGGCAAAGGAAAAGCATATATGAACCATAAGCCATTTGTTATAAAAGTGATCACAGCAAGTATTTTTCATCATACTTCAAGCAGCGTTGAAGAAGGTTTTGTCTTCATATAGGGGCACAAAAGCTACGTTCCAAACATGATTAGTGGTGAATCACAGGCTGATGTAGGAGTTTTGGTGATATCGGCTCGAAAGGGGGAGTTTGAGACTGGATTCGAAAGAGGTGGTCAGACAAGAGAGCATGCTATGTTGGCAAAAACATTAGAAATTTGTAAACTATTTGTGGTGGTCAATAAAATGGATGATCCTTCAGTTGAGTGGGCCAAGGAGAGGTTTGATGAAATTGAAAAGAAGATAAGCCCCTTCTTGAAGTCTTGTGGCTACAATGTAAAGAAAGATGTGTTGTTTCTTCCAATATCAGCACTTCATGGTACTAACATCAAAGACAAGATCCAAAAAAATGTGTGTGGTTGGTGGAATGGTCCAACCCTTTTTGAAGGGTTGGATTCAATCGAATTACCTCCAAGAGATCCTAAAGGTCCTTTCAGGATGCCATTAATAGATAGATTCAAGGATATGGGAACTATGGTTATGGGAAAAATAGAGTCAGGCACTGTAAGGCAAGGAGACAGCTTAACTATAATGCCAAATAAGGTTCACGTGAAAGTTGTAGCTGTTTATTGTGAAAGTGATGAAATAAAGTATGCAAGGCCTGGAGAAAATGTTAGGGTGAAATTATCTGGTGTTGAAGAAGATGAAATCTCTACAGACTTTGTTTTGTTTTCCATTTCAAATCCAATTCAAGCAGTGCTGGAGTTTGAGGCTCAGTTACAGATATTAGAACTACTGGAACATAAAGCAATATTTACTACTGGTTATAAAGCTGTACTGCATATTCATTCTGTTGTTGAGGAATGTGAGATAATGGAGCTGTTAGAAGCAGATAGATCCAAGGACGAAAAAGCCAATGAAAAAGAAATGTATTTTTGTTAATACTGGAGCAGTTGTGTTGTGTCGCATTCAGGTAAATGACACTATCTGTGTTGAGAAGTTCTTTGATTTTCCTCAACTTGGAAGGTTCACACTTCGGGATGAAGGTAAAACAGTCGCAATTGGAAAAGTTGTGAAGCTCCTGACTGACACAGGACATGAATAACTGACGGAAATTCACTGAGACTATCCCTCGACAATTATTCCATATGCACTAATAGAATGAGTGGGGTCTCGAGGGATTCTTTAATTCATCTTTCTGCACAGATTATGTGAGGCAACCCGTGAAATCGTTTCGATTTTCAGATGCAAGGTGAACATGATGTCAGTAATCTTTATGACCAGAACTGTCTTCAAGTGAAGAATGATGCAAGGGATGAATAAAGCGTTCATTGTGGTAGCGGTGAAGGTTTAGATATATAGAATGATTGCTATTTCTGCAAGCCTCTATTCTGCCATGTCAGGGGGGCCATTTAAAATAGAATACACAGATTTAACAGATTTAACGTGAACCTCAATTATAGCGTTCAAGATCAATATGGAGTATTAAACATCCAGCTCATCCAAATCGAAAAGGGACCAGGTGTCAAAGAACAAGGAGAAGCCACTATGCATGGAAAATGGAGTTAGAGTCATAGTTAATTTAGAACTCTTTAAAACTCTAGTCAACACTTTATTGTATTTAATAGTTAGTTAAATAGCTGATAGGTGTCATTAGAGGTAGTTATTGAGTTATCAAATTCCCCTCATGCTGGAGGAGGAAGCTCGAATTAGTTAGAATAAGGATTCTATATATAGCTGAAACAGAAATGTAATGAGGGTTGGAAATTTTATGGAAAAGCTTGTATTTGGCTTATGTAAGACTCATTTTCAGTAATGCATATTTGACTTTACTTCTCAGGATTCATGAAGGATTTTTTATGTTCAGAATATGTGATGTTGTCCTTTTCTTAATTCTTACAGTGGTATGGATGTATAATCACTCAGAATTCACTAAATGTGCTCTGACTTCCTGTATACATTTATAAACTGTGTGGTCCCATATGAGTTTATGTTCAGAATGTTTAAATGCTGAATGCCCTAACTTCCATGTAAGGTTGAGTTCATTGTGATATTGAGGTGTTGTTGACTCCATAAGTCCAATGGATAGTTGTTAAATCTGTTTCCACCATTCATATTTGTTACAGTTGTTCTATAAGAGTTAGCCATCTTATCTTTAATCAAAATCATTAATCCATTCAGAGAGAGCCCTCTCAGGTTGAGGAGGCTAAGCCTCAACCTAAAGTAGGTTTGAAATAGTTACTTAGAGTCAACCTGACCAGCAGCCTATCAGGATCTGATTTTGAGATAACACATTCTCCAAAATCTTATTGAAGGCTTCAACAGTTCAATTGGCCTACGGGTGATACGGTGTACTCTTCTGATGGTAGACCTAGAATTGTTCAGTCAATGCACTGATCGTTTTGTTCAGAAAGTGCTTACCTCTGTCACTCATCAACATTTTCGAGCAGCCAAATCTGGTTAAGACATACTCAAACAAAAGCTTTGTTATTGTAGCCCCTGTATAGTCCTTAATAGATTGTGCTTCTTCCCATCTAGTGAGGTATTCCATCACGGTGATGATATAGTGCACATCTATTTTCTTTCCTGCGGGCTGAATTGGCCCATAAAATCAATTGCCCATTTCTTAAATGGATGCAAAGAGACTTGAGGATGTAATGGAAACTCATCCCTTCGTGATGGTCTACCAGTTCTTTGACATGCATCGCATGCCTTACAATATTCCTTGGAATCCTTGTGCAAGGTTGGCCACCATAGACCTGCAAGAAAAATCTTCTGCGCAGTTTCCTTTCCTACATAATGACCTCTCGTAGCTCCCCCATGAGCTTCAATGAGAATGTTATCCATCTCAAAATATGACACATACCTTCACAATATTTTATCAGCACCTATCTTATACAAATGTCCCGCAATGATTGAAAAATCTGCTACATGAACTACTAATTCCTTTTTCTGCTAATTTGTGTATCTATGGTGCAGGTAAATTCTCAGTGCAGACACAAACAATTCCTCTAGCTTGAGAGAGTGGGTCTAGCCACAAACAAACAATCTATGGAAAATCTTCTTAAGTTAGAATCAATTAAGAGGGCCTACCTCTTAGAATGCTATTTCTCTTGGTGATGGTCCTGCTTCCTCACTCCAACTATCTTCTGATTCCTTCCTTCGAATACCTTAAACAAGAAAACAACAACAACAACAACAAACGTGACAACATGTAATATTGTATTCAACCTACTTAATAGGTCAAGGAACATTAATCCATGAAGATTTAAAATGACACTTCATGTAGGAAGTCAATTGATAGTTGCATTAATATAAATCAGAAAGAGATTACAACCGGTCCCTTGACATTGTTGGTCTCATTCGATGTATTTGGGTTCCCATACTTTTGCTACCACTTCATGGATAGCCCCAACAAATGGAATTTTAAGGCCTTTTTCCCTCTAGTCTCAAACCAAACCAAAATCACATTATTCTCCCTCAAACACACACTAGAAAGCTATGAGCTATAAATGACTTGTTGGTTATTCACACTTGCTCCAAAAACCCAACCAACTTTTGCTTCAGAAAAAGAGAGGCTTATATAGCTTGGATGGATGGGAGATGGTTCCTTCATCATGGGAGAAGGTCTTTTTTCTTGAGGCTTTTCCATCCTAATAGGGGAAAGGAATCCAAACTAATTTCCTCAGCTCTATACGACCCAACCATCTACCAGATTTCCATTACGAAGCTTTTAGACATGGAATCTTCAACACCTTATTTTAAAAACCTTCCAAAAGAGGATCAACACGACTATAAAAGGGCTTAGTCGATCTGATTGGCGCGAAGGTTATTTTTAACCTTTGTAAATTGGCATGAGGAGGAAAATGGTTAGTAGTGTTGGTCTTGTAAACTGGGATAGAAGGAAGATTCATGGGAACTGATGCAAAGGGGAATTATTCTGCTCATGAAGAGGGACATACTGGGAATTTCTTCATGATGGGAAAGCATGCCAGGTACACTGTAGAGGTCCTCCAATATTGTAGGCATGGAGTACAGGGATAGCGACAAAATGTTGTGTAACAGATGCCCCCTAAAGTGTGAAGTCCGAACTAGAGTGAGGGGCGAAATGCTTTATAAATGGAAGCGGGGAACCAGATTCCATCATCGGAAAACCTGCAAGCAAGCATAGATACATATACATCACTAAAAACTCTTAATAATGATACATGAAATGTGGTATGGACACATCCATCCAGAGAATGATCATGTAAATGAATCCAAGGTATGGGTGCAACCACCCAATAATGAGAAGGATCACATATAACAACTCATGGTATGGTCACAACCATCCATCTGAAAGAGACATGTATATCAACATGACCATGTCACATCGCCTTGCAACCTGGACTTGTGTAATCTTAGCCCAGTGTCTTGTGATCCAAACGACCCAATCAAAGTACAAATCCTAACATGTGTAGGTTTTAACCCCGTACAAAAATTACCTGCATATGAATTCTAAATCACAGGAAAGATAAAAATGTGAGAGCATAACACATAAAACACATATACACAGAGATTTCCCACTGGATCTCAAAACCGAGACTACCAGCTTGATTTTTCATTATGTTCTTTCAATTTACAATACATATTTATACATGCCGAAGCATCCAATACCATTGGACCGAAAAACCATCACGTCCAATACCATGGACCAAAAAACCATCGATCCAATACCATGGACCGAAAACCATCGTGTCCAAAAAACATGTGCAAAATTCGTGCACAAAACCATAGGTGGGTCTGCCCAACCTAACATAAGGTCCAGAACCAAAATTTTCCGGGGCGCTGCCCCGGACCCCATAAAGTGGGGTTACGGGTACCCCTCAAACCCCCTGTTAACTATGTGGAAAGAATATAACTCAACCCAACAACATGTGAATGAATGTGTTGAACCTGAACATGCTAGGAAGTCGCTTGATTACCGGTCAATGATATGAATTGTTAAAAATTGCGAGATAAACCGCCAATAATGACAATGTCTCTCAAGGTACTGGCACCACAGTTCACGAAATGTGAATAAAGAAACTGATTTCGAACACCTGTGAAGTCACTTGATTGAAAGCCAATGATGTGAACTTGTTGTCGAGTGCAAAGAACTTTCCATTAGGGAATGCAAGCTCTAAGGTACTGGAAGGGATTCTCTCAATCAACTTCCTAGATAATGAGCTAAAGTCGATAGGAAATGACCATGTCGAAGGAGGGCCATGATGTATCCCACACCATCGACACGAGACAAAGGGATGCAAATGATTTTATATGATACAGAGAATCAAGAGTAAGTGTAACTGTAGAAAGACTGACTCTTGAACATATCGGCGACATGATTCTAGAGTTTGACAGCTATTGGATCCATAGGATCAGTGGTCATGATGACAATGGTAGGTGTTAACACTCAGGTGTCCCATGCCCTCAAGGATACGGCCGAGGTAACCACAGACCAATCTTTGGACTGCCGGTCCTAGCCTACCAGCAGTCAGACAGGGCTCTCTCTTTGGGATTTAGCTTTGTTTGGGAAATGATTTCAGGCTAGATATGAAGCACATGGTTTTTTGTTTAAGTTTGGCGGGAGGAATGATCAATTCAGACAGTGTTTTGGCATGCAAAGCGCAAAAGGTTTAGAACATTGGGCATGGAGTCAAGGATGTGGACTGAAGGATGTGTTTTCTTTGGCAAAGAAGGGACTACAGAGCAGGATAGTTGCACAAGGACTAATATCAGGTTTGAATGAGGATGAAACGGATGTCAGGGAATGAAAGATAGCTAAGTAATTTTCATTCGTGCTAACAGAGGGAACGTGAATGAATATCCTATAGGAGCAATTAAGAATTCCTACAACAATATTCATATACTGAGGAAACTAGCGCAAATATGAGCCTAAGAGGAATTCATATTTACAGGCTAATTTAGCAAGAAAACATTGAGAAAAAGCAGGGATTGAGGGCAGAGCACAGCTAAGTGACATCTGAACTAGTCTTTTTCCCTGCAAGTTTAGATCATGACACAGATATGATATAGAAAACATAGCAACTGTAGAAAGAGATAAGGAAAACTTATTAGTCCATGAAGAAGCACGGGAATTCTGTAATCTCAATCTTCAGCCATCAAACACACATGTAGACAGTCCAAACACATTAGTTCCAGCAAGCTCTGTTCATTAAATTTCTTGGAGCGTACACAGCAAGCCTCAAAATGAAATTACTGATCAAGACATCTCTCACCGTTTGAACAACGAACAGCATTGTTTAAATAGGCAAAAATCTATTACAAGCAGATCTCAGATCGATCTGATGGAGTCACAGCTTCTACCCTAATCTTTGCTGAAGTAAATGCAAAAAATATCTATTTAAGCTGCGCTGGAGGCAGCAGCATCAGAATTGAGTTTATGGGTAATTTCTTGTGATGCGCTGGCTATTTCGTCATAACTGGGTAATCACTGCCCAGGAATCCTTTAGGCGGTTCCATAAATGATTTTTGTCTTTTTGGATTGAGGCGGTGGCTTGGATATTACTTGACTGTGCAAGGTGAGAATTGGATGCTTCTCGATCCATAGCAGTTGTTTGCCCAATGTGACTCTGTTGGTAGAGTATTTCACTGATCCGAGTTTAATGCCTGGGCTATTTATTTTTCCGGTATTCTGAGAAATTTTACCTCCCGCCTAACATCCTCAATGGCAATGGCTGTGGTCATCTTTAGTGCTGCTCTTCGAAGACTTGAAGCACGTAGATATGCCCGCACAAGACGATAGATTAGAATGTCCCAAGGAATCTTGAGATTGTGAGAATTTTTAATCCAGGGATGGGTAAGAGCCTGCGAAGCAGTCATTCTTTTACGCATATCCTTGTTAAGCAAACGTTTGACAAAGTCTTTCGCTTCAGCAGACACAACAGGCCAAGGAGCTTCCTCAAAACTTGGATCGGCCTTCAAAACAGCTCGAAATATACCAGACTCAGTTCGAGCCCAGAAGGGCCGGCTACCACAAATAAGGATGTATACAATAACACCGATGCTCCAAACATCTGCTTCTGTACCATAAGACCTGTGGAGAACTTCTGGTGCAACATAGTATGCACTACCTACAATATCATTTAGTCTTTCATCTGGCTTAACAAAGTCTGACAAGCCAAAATCTATAGCCTTCAACTCAGCATGTTCATCCTTGCTAGTGAATAGGAAATTCTCTGGCTTGAGATCTCGATGAACCACACCCTGAAGATGACAAAAAGCTACAACATTTAAAATTTGAATAACAACAGCTTTTGCATCATCTTCTGAATACTTTCCTCCTCTTGAGAGAATCCGTTCTAGCAGCTCACCGCCCTCACATAACTCCATTACTATATATACATTTGAATTGTCTTCATATGCTTCATGAAATTTCACCAAGATATGGTGTCCTGTCAATGCTTCTCTTGGCGCCATCAAATTCAATATGACTTGCGCTGCCACTCTCTGCACAAACCACTCACGATAATATTATATATGACTACATTAGGAACACAACCCACCCTTATCATCTCATCCAAGAACCTTGTGGCCTCGTCCACTCCATATTCTTTGCAGATTGCATGCATTAATATAGAATAGGGGATGACATTCGGAACCGAACCATTATGTGACATTTGATTGCAAACCTCCAAAGCTTGCTCCAGATTGCCTTGGTTACAGAGGCCTCTCAACACTGTATGATATGTAATCAAATTAGGAGGGCATCCTTGTGCACTCATCTCATCCAGAAGCTGAATTGCAGATTCCATCTTACCCTTTTTGCAAAATGCATCAATCAAAACAGTGTATGAAACAACATCAGGCACCAAGCCAAACATTAACATAATTTCCAGCACCCTACTGGCTCTATTTACGTCGCTAAGTTTGCTGAGCCTATGAAGAAGAGCTCTACAAGATCTGAAACCAGGAACGTGACCTCTGGCCACCATATATTCAAGAAAATTATAAGCCTCTCCTAGCAGACCTGCTCTGTAGAATCTTTGCAATGATTTATTGTCTTTGGTTTCGTCAGAACACTCCCACAGGACAGATCCCTGGGTAGGAGGATGTTCAAGTTTGGTTGTGGATTTTCCCAATGATTTGGAATAATCTATTCTGGACTGCAATTTTCTATGTTGGCGTTTCGATCCACTTGCTTCTTCATTCTGGGGATCCATAAGAACTTTTGTTTCATTCTGAGGTTCTGGGGCATTAGATTTATCGTTTCTGATTCTGGTCCTTTTGGGTAGTTGCCTTTGATTCTCCATATTGATAAATCGGCATCGCTGCTTCTGGAATGCTTCAGAAAATGAGAGCTCTAGAAAATTGGCAATCTTCACCACCGCTATTATCCTCTTGCATAAACCTCTTCCGCATCCTTTACAGCATTTAGTTGCAATCACTTCTAATACCTCTAAAGGTGTCATCATATTGATGTTTTCTGTTACATTCAAAGACTGGAGTAATGTGAATGCAGGACACTCGGTCATTGGCAGTGTAACATATCCATTCATATTAGGATTGGAAATCTCTGCAACTTTCAAAGCTTCCTCTATAAGTAAGAGCTCTGATGGCACATGTGTTGGTGAAAGTTTGTGTTGGAGCTGTTTTGCTGCAGCTATTTGACCAACTTCTAGAAGTGATAACACAGCCCTTTCAAGTTCTGCTGCTCCGACCCTTTCTTCCCATCCTGCAAGAGCCGCCTCTATCTTTATATTTTCCTCAAATGATGGAAAAATACCCCCATGTTCATTACTTCTGATAGGAGATATAGAAGATAATAGATTATCTTCAGTGTCACTCTGACCTCTTTCTGCACTATCAAGTGGAGCTCGTTTATGAAGTACATGCCCTCTGTTCCTTCGTTTTGGTTTTGAGCCACCACCAGACACATTAGTGGAACTAATGTCTACTATGTGTGGATTACGATTATCTGACTTGCTAATTTCCTTGTTATCAATTTGATCTGTAGATCTTGCTCTGATGATGTTCAAGTGACTATCCATTATTGCAATGATACTTGCTGTGTGGTCAATGATACTAGCATTATTTCCTATATTACAGTCCTGGTTTGACCTCAAAGTTCTGGCTCAGAAGGATACAATTCTGCCCACTTTAAGAAATCAGAGGCTCTCCATAAAAGAGGAGCAGGTCCTTCCTCTCTTTGTGATGATTCCATGTATCCACCACGGTGTGCTGCCAAAAGGCCCTTCAAAAATGATTCTGCAAGAATATTGCACTGCGTGCCTCCTCATTCCCATCTGCTCTGTAAATGGATATCAGATAACTTGCTATAGTGGTTGCCAAAGTATTCAAGGCTTTGCCAGCAGCCACAGAGTTTGAACCTTCATTTCAATGCATCATGAAAAGGATTCTGAACTTGATACTTCTCTTAGTCTTCAGCCAGATGCCATTCAAAAATGAACCATGCATATATCAATAAAATGTTTCACTATCAGAGGATTCAAATATGGAACATTGCTGTAAGCAAAGCATGACATATTTGGCCTGTACATATGTCGATCACGAAAGGTGAATACCTGCTATGAGCAGGAGGCTAACAGTGGCTCCACTTGGGGATGGCTTTTCCTTGCGAAAAGTCAAGAACAGCAGGTTAGTATGCCTTGGTCTTTAATTGATGTTGTTCTCTGCAAAATTCCCCTTGCTGGCTGCCTTATTAATTCTACCTACCTACCCTAACCAGCACTTACTTTGCTGTCAGGTGAAGTCAAATAACCAGTGCAGCCATTTAAGCAACTGAAGAAAGAGATGAATTGGCTCACTGATTGTTAATGAACTTGGAAGCACTATTCGGTCATGTGCCCTTATGATCAAAATTGTGGTATAGAAAGGCCACTGCTGATGTATTTGGTCCTCACGGAGAAAACATGCTAAAGAACTTGAGTTAAGAAGCAGTTCCATGTA